>CAUHTR010006810.1:0-14604 GCA_959609185.1 Schmidtea polychroa | reverse complement strand
AGAAGTAATTAAATAAAAATAAAAAATAAATTAATTAATTAAAAAAAAAATAAATAAATAAATAAAAAATAATAATAATAATAATAATTAAATAGCGTAAGTAATTAAAATAAAATATTAATAAACTAATAAATTAATTAAATGTAATAAATTAAAATAAAACATAATAAAATAATTAATTAATAAAATTAAAATGAAAAAATTAAAAAAGAAGTAATTAAATAAAATGTTAATTTAAAAAAAAAATAAATAAATAAATAAATAAATGATTCCATTGGTCTATATTTGATCTTGATATTCCATGACCTTGAAAGTGTCCTGGAGTCCTTATTATATACTACTACTAACAATTTGTGACCCACTAAAATAATAACAGAAAGTCCGCACAGAAAATGTAAAGAAATGAGCCTGGGTGGGAATGTGTGGCAATCTCTTGTGGAATGAAAATGTGCGTGAGGTACTTATAAGTATATATGTATATTTTCACAATTCCGAGTCCGTAAATCTGAACTTCACAGGATTCGTGTGTAGAAGCAGGCATGACCAGAGCTTCGTATCAAATTATAAAATCAAAGTTTAATTTAAACAGACTCTGGCGGTGGCAAACTAAAGATGTATTTGTAGCCATCTCTCCACTAGATCTGGTGAAGGGAAATATATCCGAATGGGTGTGATATCTATTATTGACAGTCAAATCTGACATTTATTAAACGAAAATTGAAGGATTGAGCACCAGAGCCAAACTGATAGGGAAACGTATTTTCCAGAGGTCTCGGCTCTAATTCATTCATCCAGTGTGAGATCCTGCCTGGAATCGTAAACACTCCGGGAAAAGGTAAAAGTGTTCCTATCCATATACTTTCATAATTTATTTCTTCACTTCAAACAAAAGATCATTCAGTACTTTGAAAAGGAGCTTAATCCAACAATCAGAATGTAAAGACTGGTTATTGCTTTTTACTTTGTTTCAAATTTTATCATGATTTGTGGTCAAATGAAAAATTAATCCAGTTTTGAAGTTTTGTGAAATTTTTAAGCTCTTTCATTAGAAATTTCATTCATTCAACAAATTTACATCCATTGTTATTATGTCATCAAAAAAAATTGTGTACTTGGGACAAAATTATCTCGCCATGATTTACATTCATTATTATTATTATTATATGATAATGGCTTTTCGAACATCTGAATCAGCGCCGTCTCTTCCATTGTGCTAACTGTGCTAAGCACAGGGGGCGCCGTGAGTGAAGGGGCGCCGTAAATTTTATAAAAGCCATAAATTTGATAAAATTGAAAAAAAAATTGAAAAATTATAAACAAAACAAAATTAAAGAAAATCGAAAAAAAAAATTAGTTTAATATATAAATTAAAATTTTAAATATATGCAAAAATAATTATTATTTTTTGACATTTTTGTTTATAAGTTTTAAAACTTTAAAAAATTGAGAAGAAAATTTTGTAATAATCTAGTTATCCACATTTCAGAATTAATTTTGAAATAAAAGGTGAAAAGAATATATTTTTTTATTACAATTTTTAACTTAATATATGCAATGTGTAATATTATTAATAAACATAAAATATTTTTGTAAAAATTGTTTTTTAGGGGCGCATTATAGTTTATAGCACAGGGGCGACAAATTTCTAAAGACGCTTTTGATCTGAATAGAGAGACATCGAAAATATATTTCAATGATTATTAAAAAAAATAAAATTTCGGATTGTTGGAATTTTTTTTACCTATTGTTTTTAATGAAAAATAATTTTCTCTAGAGTTTTATGTGAACTTTGAAAATTATTTATCATATACTAAAAATAATTTATGTAAATTGCCGCATTGTAAATGTCAACAATGACTATATAAATAAGATTGTGAATAAGGAGGTGAAAAGGTTGTGACAATAATATAATACATTTCTATATACAAATATACTACTTATATATATGAAGGCGACTTCAACTATTTGAAACATAAAATTAGTACATTACAATTATTATTGGAAAAGTAAATATTAATTAATATATCTTTTAATATATCCTACATTTAATATAGGATTCTAACTCAGCAGCGAAATAATTTTTTCTCAATACAAAATTCATATATAAAAACGACCCCAAACTAGTGAACCAAAACCATTGTAGTCGATAGCACCAAAATTAGACAAAATATTGTTAGTCTATTTTAAATTAAATTTAAATAATTAACCAAAACTTATTTATATATAAAATCAAAAATTTGAAAGTAAGATTGCCTGATAAAATGCCCAAAGAACCAATAAACTTTATCGGCTGGTAGCCTACCAGTGGTAGGGTGCGACAATTCAATACACTACAAAAATGCAATATCACGAAATTGGATGTAAAAGAATGATTTCGGAAGTTGTGTAAAATGTGATGCATTCAAAAGTAATCGATAAATCAAAAAAATAATAAAAATTTACTTTAAATTGTAAAAACCCCGAAAATACCAAAATTTGTAATTTCCAAATTTTGTTGGACTAGAAATTTAGAATTTATTTAAACGCGTCGTAAAAATCACATCCCGCACAAAGTTGAATTAAAATCCGCGATAATCAAGCAAATTAAAATATGAAAATATAAAGTTGAAAATAAAAGACGCAAGTTGCAAGCATTTACGTAAAATAAACAAGATTAAAAAAGGCTCATAATTAAATGCAAACTAAATAATTCAATTTTGCACACTATAAAAATAATAGATGCACACTATAAAAATAATTTTTGCACAGTACAAAATTAATTTTTGCACATTATATTTTGCACACTATAATTTTAATTTTTTCACACTATAAAAAAAATTTTACACACTAATTTTAATGAGATTGAAATGCTTAAAAACCCTCAAAATCTATTGCACCAATAATGCTTTTTTTGCTTTGGCTGGGCGACCTCCTTTTCTTTTGATTCCAATTGGGATGTTTTTCGCTGCAGGTGGTGGGACTGCCAGCTTCAGTCGAATAGCTAAACCAACAATGTGTTTGTAAAACATTTTTTTGAAGAATGCAGGACAGTTGCATTCTCCGTTCAGCCAGTCATTTTGATCTTTTGGTAAAATTGTGGTCCAAGAACAAAAAGCATTGATTTTAAACTCATCAAAAGTCTCCCAGTTGTTAATTTCATTAGAGCTTTCAGTCAATTCTTTTGCAGCAAATATTAATTATAGTTAGCTAAGTTAATTATAGTTATATTAATTATAGTTAGCTAAGTTTATTTAGTTAGTTTGCATTTATTAATTATAGTTTGCATTTATTAATTATAGTTTGCATTTTATAGTGTGCAAAATATTAAAATAGTGTGCATTTAAATTGAAGCGATTAAAAAACATCTTAGTTTAGTAAAATCTACTATCTTGAATTTGAAATCCATCATGACGGTAGAATGGAAAAACAAAGAAAAAGAGCAAACAATTATTGTTGTATTAACATACGAAAGATTGTAATCAGACAGCAATGGGATTAATTTTGGCTTGTATTGACACGCGAAAGATCCATAATTAAACCATCATATTGGACAGCAAATAATTGATAGAAAATAATTAATAATAGTTATTAAAAAATTATGGTATTAATTACCAAATACCATAAAAATAATAATCGAATTAACACTAGATTTACGGAGCCCGTCAATTTGATGGATTCAGTTGTTAAAATTAAAAATACAAGAGAAATATTATTTTTTCCAATTTTTTATGTTGGTTATTAATGATACAATGATACGCGAATGTATCACTATCCTTTTTTGTCGCCCTTTTAGTTTAGCGGAAATGTGTTGTACATACCTATTTTTAAGGACACCCGTCGAATTGTCATTTAATGTCAGTAAATCTAATGTTAAATTATATTATAATCACGTTTGTTTTATATAAGCAATTTAATCAATGGACTGGATTAATGTTGCTACAAAATGAAGCAACTTAGAGAAATTTTAGAAAATACGTACATGCAAGTATGGATGAGTCAACGCGTAATAATCAAGGAAATGGCGTCGGAGTTGGTAAATGGATAAAGAAACCGACGCATACAAATACATAATCTCTCATCTGATGAGAAAAATAATTAAGCAGGCTTGAACTAATTGAGATACTAACTTAAAATTAATACATAAAGAATTCATTCAAAAAAAAATTATTTTAGTTTCAGTCCGAAAAACGACCTTACGAATATTTACTAAGCTATTTTTTCCGAATCAGTAGTATATTTTATTCGTGTGTAATGTAATTGTTATGGTAATTTTATATTAATTTATATATAATAAATTCATTTCGTTCATTCCTTTTTCTAGTTATGTCTATAATTCCCATGACTCTCGAAGTTATTGATAGGTAACCGAAAATATTGATTGGAATTCGGTAAGATGGACGATCATTGCACCTAACAGAATAAGCTTCAAGTTGAAACTGGCTGGCTAACTGACCAATCTGAAGATTGCATTAGATGTCATGGCTTGCCATTCAAATTTAACACAGGTCTTAGATAAAGGACGCGTCGAGGATCCTACTTTGTTCGTAAAGAATTGGTGTAGTCACTGATTTTATATTGATAAGATAATGTATAATGGTTTGAGTAAAGATCTAAATAAATTGAGTTCTACTAGAACACATCTGAAAAATATGGGCGGAATGATATCAATATTTTTGAAAAACATCAAAAACTTAACAGGATAATTACCGGATCTAGGAAAAGTTTTAGAAACGAGAAATAAGGGCATTCCATGCTTAAATTTTCGAAATGAGACATTGATTAATATCACAATAATGTGGAGTATGATAATTGAGAAGACCATTAAATACCAGTTATAAACGATGAACAACTAAGTGACGAATGACCTTCTATTAGCAGTTTGAAACCCGTAAACAAAGATGCAGTGAGGAATAGTTCTTACACTTCCTCATTGATTTTTGGCCTCTGTGTTCATCGCCAACATGGTAGTTGTTAAAGCATACACGGATAGTAAAAGTTAATATTCATGAAAGCGTATACACTAGAGCCTCGAGTTGCGTTGTCCCAACTTGCGTCCTTTCGAGTTGCGCCAAAAAAATTTTCGATACCCTAATTTTGAGTTGCGTTGCTAATTATCGAAATGCGTCGAAAAAAAGTTTTAAAATAAAATTTAATCAAAAAATAGCATAAAGTCTATTCAAAAATTAAACTTTAAACCGAAACTAGAATGCCATGATTTATTTTTAAATGCAGCTGCAAATGAAATAATTTTTTATTGTGTATTTATTAGTATTTGTTTGCATAACTTATAACGTTTAAGTGTTTCTTGCTTTTTTAAAAAATTTATTTGAATAAAAAACAAAAGGCAGTTCAAATAACTCTGAATAATTTTATAATAAAACAACCAAAAGAAAAGCAAACGCCAAGTCCTGAACCAACGTATGAATAAGAATCTGAATAAATTCTATAAATTTATATTGCTTCATTATTTTACATTATTTTAAAATTCTATTAATGTTTGCATTAGTTTTTGGTTTAATAAAACTTATTAAATAATAGTTAATCTATTCATACCTATTTCTTATTTAAATATGTAGCAATATAACTAATTTTTTTTTAAATCATGGATTTCAGATTTTATCGGAACCTATTATATAAAAACAAATACAAATGTATACAAAATTAAAATTCGAATTGCGTTGTTTCGAGATGCGTCGCGATTTATTGGAACGCATTAACGACGCAACTCGAGGCTCTAGTGTATTCATGAGTGTCTCATTTACTCGATTTGGTCGACCAATAACATTTAGTTTTAACAGAAGCAGTTATATTGTTGATCTTAATCAGGGTGGGCAAAAGCCGGCCCACGGGCCGTATCCGGCCTTTTTGCTTATTTTATCCACCCCGTTGAAAAATCCCGCATGCAATTTTTTAAATCTCTTTCATGCGATTTTGTTGAAATCAACAGTATTAGTGTGCGTAGTGTACATATAAATAATGAAAAATATAAACAATAGACAGTATTATAATTTTGAACAGCTGTAACCATACTACTTAAATGTATGTAACATACTCTAACAAAGCGCGTGGTTGGCTGACTACATAAAAATTGAAAATGTACTCCACTCACTCTTCGAGGGATGACAGGTCACAGCACGCGTACTGTTTATTTTGATTTAGCACTGGTCACATAGTCGTCGTCATTTCTTTTAAGATCACGTTTCGCATTAACTATAAGTATTCTATTTTAACGTTTGATGTTTATCTTTTCTTTTTAAAATTCTATTTACTATTATATTTACAAAATGCAATATAAACATAAAAATGTAATAACTATGTATCAATATTAAATATTTTGTATCGTTAAGATATAAATAAATAACAAGTATTTGCCCACCCTGATCTCAATGATCTGCGAAACAAATATATCTTGACGTCATTTAATACTGATTTGTTGCTTTTTCTGACAAATATGTCGTGGTTATAAGCACTTTTCACCTTTCGGGTCCACAAAATTTCAAAATCGGTCCTTGTTGTGTATTTATAGGCATCCAATTAAAAATTATTTGTTAAGAATTTACATTAAAAAAAATCTGTAAATACAAAGTTTAAAGATTAAATTTTACGTAATATTTATTGATAAAATGTAAGTAGTATATTATTTGACAAAAATTCAATTTCAATAAATGTTTTAGATGTTTTATCGCAAAAATAAACATAAGAATTTATACGTATTCGTAAAACATTCAGTTTTTTAAAGATTACATAGCTAAATTGTTTATTTCTTTAAAAAAATGCCAATACAGATTTAGTAATATTGTCAGATTCATTACCTTCATCAGTAAGTACTGTATAAAAGGAGCATGGAGGATTGTATGGAACTAGTTTCACTGGTATGTCAGTAGATTTTGCATAAGTTCTCAAGGTAATGGATCTAAATATAAGAAATTTACATGAAAAATTTACAACAAACTAAAAATATTGCTTGACTGATTAATCGGTAACATTCACAATCTGGCCGATTATTAGGACAATATTAACAATTGGCATTAGGCCGCCAATTCCGCGCAGATTGTTCAAGATAAGGAATACTCACCGAATTTGGCATTACTCTGACTAAACAACAAATACATTAATTTTATTTGATTATTTATGTCAAAATAAAATGCAAAATAACATGTTCTATTGCTTATTGTTGTATTGTTTTCGTCAAGGAATAAACCTGAACACAAAAAAACAAAGCAATAATTAAAAAATTTTTAATTTGTTGACAATTGGTATCGGCTTAACAATCGGTACCATTGGCAATTGGAACAATTGGGAAAAATTGCAATCGATCTTGCTCTACTTTGGACAACATGATTTTATTCAAGAACTCGAAAGATATAAATGAAGTAGTAAATCTGTTGCTGAGATATGGTTTTCTAAAGAATTATATTAGTAATAGGTTTCTAATCTGATTTGGCGCGTTTTTATTTAGCCTGTTTAACACAGTTCAATTTCAAAGTTACACGCGTTGTGCATAGTAAATTAAAGGCCATGACGTTAATACATGTCAAACTATTACATTATCGATTACATTTTTGATGGGAAATTGTAACAAAATGACAAAATACATGTTTATTTCAGAAGTGTTTAATATCGTCGAACGCAACAGTTTTACGTTTTGAAATGACGTGTATATACTCCGAACGGGTGCCGAAAATTCGTGAATATCAAAAACATCGATATATTACTGATTTATAGTCTTCAAGCTCTCTTTTTAATAAATTTAATATTTAAATGTTTTTAAATTTTTAACAAATTTTACATTTAACAATTACATCAAGTTAATTGTACTTGGATTTTTTATTAATTCTACTTTTATTTCTTGCCACTTTTCTAAACCCCAACAATATTCAAGTACGTAATCTAGGTAGGACCAGTACCGCCGAGAGGTGGGGGAATGGGTAGAATTTCTTGGGCCCGGACTCCGGAAATTTTTTTACGTGCCCCTAGTCCGTCCGTCGCGTCGTTTGCCATTTCTTTTTACCTACCCTTATTTTGACATTTTAATTAACATAGATTAAACAAATAACATTGGCGAGAGTAAAAACTTATTAATATCAACTATGCGTCAAAATCGGTTAAAAATAGCTTGGGTACTTAAGCTATCGAAGCGGCTTTAAGAGAGGGAACTAAATTTCGAAAATGCAATAAATTATTTTGCAAAAAAAATGTGCGAAAAGCTTTGTTACACTAATTTATAATACATAATTAAGTTAAATTAAATAATTACTATAAAATATATTTGGTTTTACTTTTTTAGACTCAAAATTTTTTTTTAGGTTTTTCTCTGGATCCGGTGTTGTCTCTCGACGAGCCATCCCTTTAAAATTCTTCTGAAACGCACGTGCTAAAGCTTCTTAGTTTGTTTATTACAATTCCAATTGTATTCATCGCGTGTTGCAATAGCGCGCCGTATAATTAAAATAGTGTTACTGTTACTATTTTTAATCACGCATAAAATAAAAAATATTAATAAATGACAAACTGTGACTTCGATCCCATCTGGGTTTACCTATAGCATCATCACGGTACCGTTAATTAAAATCAATTGCAAATCATTAAGATATAAATTCAAAAATTTCAAATTCATAATTTGAAAAAAAATATTATTTTATTAAAAGTTTTCAATAAAATAACTTAATTTTTATTAAATTGTTTTTATCAAAGTTAATGAAAAATAATTTTGACAAGAAAAATCAAACTAATTATTATTAATAAATTTATTGATTGTCAATGAATAATTAATATAAAAGAAAAATAACATCAGTCAATGAAAATTAGTTTTATTAAAATAATAAAAAATAATTAATTAATTAAATTAATTAATTATTTATTTTTTTAATTAACTATTGAGAAATCGACAACAAATAAAAAATACAGAAATATTCATTGAAATTACTAAGAAAATCAAAAATATTTTTTATTTCAAAATAATTAAAACACCGGAACAAGTCCATGTGATGATCATTGAAAATACAAACAAAATCCAATAGCAACAAGCCATTTTAGGTAAAACTTCATCTTTCTCATATTCGCTGACTTGAAAATATTACCAAAAGTTAAACCAATTACAAAATGCAATTCAAACAGGTCGGCATTTGATTGGTCGATTGAATTTGATTAAAAAAATTTAATTAATGATAAAAGATATTAATTAAACGATTTCATTGTAAATTTAGTATTTAATTTCGAAAATTTACAAATCTAAGTAAGTGAATTTTGTTAATTAAACTAGATATTATAAATTTATTATAAATAAATAAAAAAAATAAATTCTCTTAGCTAATTCTAAAACAAATATTTAAACGAAAATAACCCAACAAATCTGTTGGCAAATAACAAATAGGGGGAAATTCTAAAGAGAAAAAAGTAAAAATTAAATTTCTCGATCATCATTAAATGATTTAATAACGCGCAGAATAATTTCTATCATAGTTTGTAAGGAAATGACTTTAATCTAGGAGGCTTTTTGTTGATTTATATTTTTAATGTGCCTTTGAAAATTATCTACACTAGTTGAATAATGATCTTTATGGAATTAAATCTTTGAAAGAGTCTATCAATCAAAAAAATTAGCCGATGTGACTTCCTCTTATTTTTACTGTCGATTGACAGCGAGTCTGTATGGCTTAAACGTTTAAAAATCTGTCTGACGGATCTCCGATTGTTGTTCGCTCTAGTTAATTATCAATTGACAAATTGTTTAATTGTTACAAACTAAAAAAAACACTGAAGAAATTTTTTTCATCTCAATTATTTTCTGCCGGCTCAATTGTACATTAGTCGATAAGATAAATTCGTCAGAATTTCGTTTCAATTTAAATTAAAATTTTGAGTTTTTTTTTATTTGGTTTTGATTTTACTCTATTAGGCATTTCCATTATGAACCAGGGAGTTTCGTTGAATTTAAAAAATAAATTCCGAATGTCAAATTTTACGAGCTTTAATTCCAGTCCGTTTGAAGTTTTTTTGAATGACTGGCAATCGAAAATCAGTTCAAGTATTTTTTTTTAATTTATAAATTGATTTTTTTTGTTTAAAAAATTAATTTTAAATCATTTTGTATTATTTTTAGAAACGATCTTTCCACAGTTTTTGCCAGAAACTAATGATTTGAAAAGACGCTCAGAAATCAACCATAAACTTGTAGATTTGGACAGTATTCCAAGTGATTTCAACAAAAACCTGAAAACGATTACCCACTGTGAGACGTACAAATCAAACCAAATTAAAAAAATTAACAAAATTCCCGAAAAGGTCAAATCGAAAACTCAAAAACAAATTTTAAATACCAAAGAAAAATCGAAGGTATTTTGATAAAACATTAAAATATTATACAATTCAATTAATTTAATGTTTCAGTCTAATCTAAACGATGTAAATAATTATAATTCTTTTATATATTTTTTCTCTTTCTGCCGGATTTTAGAAAGAACGATTTATATTTAAACGAAATTTTGAAAATATGTTTATTATTTTTATTAAAAATTAAAAAATTAAAAATTCTATACATGTCCTCCTTCTGAAAAAATATTAAACTGCTTTTAAATATTACTAGAATTTATAAATTAATATCAACATGAATTTTATTTTATTTTCTGTTCATGAGTTTTTGATGAGCCAATTTTTAAAATATTAGTGATATATTATTTCAATGTTGTGGTGCCTAATAAAAATACCAAAATAATTATAATTTTTTTAATATTATAAATTATAAATCGATTTTAAAGATATAATATTTTTTTTTATAATTCTAATGCCTGCAAGAATTCAAATAAATACGGAAGCAGAATACAACTCTTATGTAAACTTTATGGTTAACGGAAATTTACCTGATTTCGATGGAAAATCACAACGAAATTTATTTTTAAAAAAAGCAACTAGAATGAAGATATTAAATAACAGAATTTTTATTAAAATGGAAAATAATATTTTGTTAGAATATATTGAAGATTACAATGATCCAAAGAAAGTTTTATGCGTTTATTTTTTGATTTATTTTTATACATATTTTAAAAAATAATAATTATTTTGGTATTTTTATTAGGCAACATTTTTAATAGGCACAGCAATATTATTTCAATGTAACTAAGTCAGTTTGCTTATTTATTCTTTTATTTGTTTATTCTTTCGTAACTTCACACAACAAACTTTACATATGAAATTAATTGTTATTTTAAAACAAATTTGAAATCAAAATTCAATTATAAAGAGTTCTTTGAATTTTTTGTTATATGTTAGACATTTTCCTTCAAGGAAATCTCCTCTCTAGTATCTTTTTAGATTCTAATTTCAGTAGAAAAAAAAACTAAAACGCTATTTTAGAAAAACGTTATTTAAAACAATACAAAATTATATGTATAGCATTATTGAACAATTAAATTTAATCCAAAAAAATATGGCACCAAATTTATACGTCAAAGTTCTTTCTACTGTAACAAGTTTATAAAAGATCCGTTTATATTCTTCTAGGATTGAAAATAAATTTCCCATTCAGAGTTTAATGACGTCTTTTTAAATGGGCTTGAGCATAAACAATTATGAAGCGATGCTGACAAATCCTTGAATTCCTTGAATAAATATTTCCTCTAAAGATGTTTGGTAGTTATAATATAGTGTTTCAAATCAGATAAATACGTTTCTACTTTTTACATGTAATGAACTTGTTAAGATTATTTCTGTAAACAATTCTGATCACTTGGTTTAACTTCAATTATTGAATCCTATCCAGGATTCAGTAAATAATAATGCATCAGCCACACGAGACCAGTGGCGTAACTAGGGGGGGCAGGGGGGACATTTGTCCCCAGGCGCCAAAATTATAAGGGGGCGCTAATTTCTCAGTTGCCCCCAGGCGCAAGAACCTCACGGTACGCCACTGCACGAGACAAAGGTTTTAAAAAATAATTTTATTAATTTTATTAGTTTATATTATAAATAAAACTTTATAATATAGGTTTACACACTAAATTGCAATGATATTAGTAGTATTAGTAATAAATTTTATATATTTTGATAAAAGATCTTATTAGCATCAACACTGATAAATTAAAACAAGAATAATTTGTTTTGCAGATTAAAACAAATGCGCTCGAAGATTTGTATAGTCAAACTAATAAACCACTCAGAATCTGTCGATGTACAAATAAAGATCTTCATCGAGAAAAATTAGAAAACAAGTCGAAAAGGAATATTGCTAATAACAGTGCTATTCAGAAAGTTTGAATTTTCTATATTCATTTAATACTTATTATTATTATTATTATTATTATTATTATTATTATTATTATTATTATTATTATTATTATTATTATTATTATTATTATATTATTATTATTATTATTATTATTATTATTATTATTATTATTATTTATTAATTATTTAATTTTAATTCTAACTAAATCCAATTCTTAAAAATAAAGCATTGCTGTTAGACTATGAGAATTGGAAAAATAAAAGAAAAAAATGAGAATAAAAAAGTAAATAAGACATAAGCAATTAAAACAAATTTTTACATGAACCATCAATTTTAAAGAGCCAGGCACATTTTATCAATGTTAAACAAATGAAATGGTTTTTGATTTTCGATATGAACAGCTGAATAAAATTAAGTTTCAAAGTGATTGTCTACCCGATTTTTTTTCAGTAATTTTTTCAGAATAAATGTTATATACTTTGTGATTACTTATTTCGTAATTTTTTGTGTTCCATATTTTTGAATTTTCGTTATTTATCAGATCTAATTTGTGTTTAAAAATAAAATAATTTTGCGTGTAAAATTACAAATAGCTAGTTTAGAACCTGGTCGTAAGGATGAAGCACATACACGAAAGAGCAATGAATCTTAAATTATATTTCTTCAATTAAAACATTTGATGTAAAAACTTTCATTTTCTTTTTATGAATTTTACTTTAAAATTAAGAATTTTGTGTTTCGCTTTTTGATATTTAAAGGAGGCAGACAACATGGACTTGTTACTATTTTAATTTTAATAGATTTATACCTCAGTTACAAACTTGAATGTCCACTTTTCAGCAGGAGGGTTTTGAAAATAAGTTTAACTTAACTTAAATTTATCCTTTTCCTATCCTTTCCCCCAAACCAAATCCAATTAAATTATTTTAATTAATTATTTTAATTACTTTAATGTAATTCAATTTTTTTAATTAATGCAGAAAAAAATTGTAAAATAATATAACATAATTAAAAACGAAAATAAAGTATATAAATATTAATTTTAATATACTATATATTTCTAAATGTACATTTAAAAAAATTAATAAAATATGAATAATAAATAAAATTATTTATAATATAACATTTATTTTAAATATTATTCTATATAAATCAGAATAATTAATTATTGTTGATGTCTAAATGGACTTATTATTTTTTATAATAATCCTCTATAACTATCTGCTAAGTGGTTTGAAGTAGAAATTATCACCAATATCAAACTCACCCAACATGGGATAAATAGTTCAGATCGAAATTCAGATAACAAAATGGTAAAATAACATCAATAATAACAATGTGAAACAAGTCAAAGAATTCTAATTATTTTTCTTATTTATTATCATGCAAGATAATTATGAAGTTATTAATAAAAACTAATGTGAAATTGTTTCAGCAACAAACAAACAAATTAATATCCATGTTTAAACAAAAACGTTAAGACTGTTATTATTTTATATTATTATTGTAACGAATTTGTCGTTTCTCGCGTTTACGAAAATGACTGGTAATTGCATGTTTTGTTAGCGAATAATTGGCATAATAATTTTGTCATACGCTTTCATCGAACTGGATGTAATTAATTTTGAAAACACCTGATATTTTGTATATATACATATATATATTTATGCGTAGAATTATGAGTCTGTGTTTTAATCAATGAATTGATTTGTTAATTAAACTCTTCACGCTATTTAATAGTTTTGAATTGAAACAGTTTTCTCAGTGTCATTGTGAAATTGTAAATTCTGGTAATCGTTACCGGATAAGTCGTTCTAAATAAAATAATAGATTTTCTTGCAGTTTTCCCTGATAAATCGAAAACTAAATTGCGCATTTTTATGTCTAAAGTTTGTTTTAATTACAGCAGAAATTATAGAAATGATTATTTTATTGGATTGATTTATATAAACAGCTTTATATTCTATATATTCACTTTAATCGAACACCTTGGGGATTAGTTAAAAATAATTAATAAATAAAATTAAATAATTTTGTATAAAATATATATTAAAAAATTAATTATTAAAAAATATTAATCTCATTTAATTTCTCATTGAATTGATCATTAAAATGTGTTTATAATAGCACGCAAAACTCAGACATTAGTCACTTAGGCATGATATCAATATTGTGCCAATCAGATCAGCTCTGAATAAAGCTCGTTCGGATTCTACGCTGATTGGGCAAACCGTTGAAATATGTTTCAATACCAAATTTTTATATATTTTTTTGAAAATTAGATATTTATTTCTCATAATTGTTTACAAGATCATTTAATGTTTTGAAATTAGTGATTTACCTGTCCAAATCGGTATTCACTTTTTTTAGATTACTAATTAAATTATTAATTTCATTAGCCT
>CAUHTR010006809.1:0-14623 GCA_959609185.1 Schmidtea polychroa | reverse complement strand
AATTTTAAAACAAGTCCCTTTTTCAAACAAAACTTTTAATACTTGACATAAAACCAATCCAAAATTTTACAGCCAAATAAATATCAAAAACCGATAATAATTCCAAAATTCGATATCAACTCGACAATTAAACTCGAATCAACAATTGTCCGTGTCTGTGTGCGCACACAAAATAAAATTCAGAACCCAAAAACAGATGCACACAAACGCAACTCAGGATTGACCACAATAGGTTTGTGAGAATGTAATTAAATGAATTAATTGAATAATAAAAATCAATCAAATCAAATATTACATGAATGTATGTAGTGGATTGATGTGGTATGAATATTGCAAGCAAATTGAATTGAATGAATATATATATATAACCTCAATACTATATAAAAACCATTTCATAATATTTATTATAAGTCGTTTCAGGAACAAATAATACAAACGGGCGGTGATAATGAAATGAATACAAAAACGATACGAAATTTTGAAGAAAGAATACATTCAATGATTTTCAAAGAAAAAGTATTGGAAAGTGATATGAAGGAAAAAGTTCATCAAATAGAAATCCTCGAGATCGAACTAACAACTTTGAAGAATCAGCATAAAAGTCTTTTGGATGATTATCAAAAAATCATCAGCGACAAAGCAGACATTGAAAGACTAATGAAACGAAAAGAAGAAAAACATAACCGAGAGGTAAAATTTATTATTTATTTATTGCTTCTTATTCCGTATGCACTTTGGTATCAATTAATAACTTTACCAACAATATATGTTAAACATCTTTACAAATGCTCCAGATATTCCGACTCATTTTGAGAGACTAATTTGATACAGCGACCACATGAGTTGATTCGCTAAGAAAAGCAATTATTTATTCATAGTGTGATAATTTCAACAGTTGAACATATATATTACATTTTTGGGATTGTGCAAATCACATACTCGCAACAATCAATTGAAAGAATTGTGCTGTTTCGTTGTTAGTCCATGATGTGATGCATGGTTTTCACACCGCAAAGATTGGAAATTAGCACTTGAAAAATTTTCACCAGCTTTGGAACCATTTAAAAAGGTGCGAAAATGTTATAAGACAATTTGGATGAAAGTAAGCTCCATTTTACCAAATATCGAAAGAAGCAACCAATCTACCGAGGGAAGCAATAAAATAATACAAGATAGTTTCAATAAATTCAGAAATGAGAAAAACTTGAATACTTGTTTTATTCTTACCAATGAGCTAAAACATACCATCTTTTACCTGTTGATTCCTCGTTGTTATCGTATATAAATCCTTTCGAATATCCACATAACATTTCATCTTGTTGTTATAAATCGCCTCACGACCACCATACATAGTATGGTCATGCATTAAATCACAGATCTGTGTAGCTAATTGATCAACTGGAATATTCTCTTGCAAAGTTAGCATAATACGTTGGACATTTAATCTTTTCTGATCTGACAAAATATTAGCAACTGCACATAAAATATCCTTCGTAACCATTCTGAAATAAGTACCAGCATGACCCTCAACTTCCATTGCATATTCAATTGGATATAAACTATCGTTTGGAGAAAAAATAGTTGTTGGATTGTCATATTTTCGAGCCATAATAAATTTCATTAAAATTCCAAGAGAAAACAAAAAAAAAGAATTTCAAAACAAAAACTAACTTCCAAAAAACCTTAAAAATCCAAAGTACATTGCGTCGCGCATGTGTGCGCACCCTAACAGGCAAATACAATCAATAATCAACTCACACACAGACATGATGTGTAATTAACCAGCTATCATTGTTCAGTGTATTCGTATTACTAGTATAGTAATGTACTATATACACTTACTAATAAAAACATTATTTCTTTATGTTTTGTTTGGTGGGGAACATTTCTGTAAGAAAACAGTGTTGGTATTCAATATTCATTAATAACAATAATAAAATTCATCTATTTATACTATGTCAACATGAGGCTGCAAAGAGTAATAACTCTATGATGCATCTGCATCACGACAATGTATAATTCACCACCAAACTCCTTTCTAGAGATCTTGACGAAGACTTCATTGACTATCGTCGTATAACTTTGTACTGGCTGTAATAAGTCAAATGAAATAATATTTGAAAATTGCAATAATTAATGGGGAATCAACGTTGACAGCCTGAGAGGTTTCGCAGTTTCGGATAAACAGATTTCTGTTTTATAGATAAGATTATTAATATCTTCTTAATTGTTTCTCATTTTCATCGCCCCGACCTCTTCTAAAAATAATCAAAATAATTAGTCTGTTCAATTCATTCAACCAACTCATTACCTTACCATTTAGGATTCTATTCAATACTCTGCCTCTTTTGTCAAATTAGTTTTCCAAAACCAACTTTGATTTTTACCGCGGACATAATAAAGTTTATAACTATTTTAACTTATCTTTAGCTTAGTGAAAAGGAAGACGAGATTCAATCTGTGAAATCCGAAATTGAGAAATTCGACTTTATCAGTAAAAATGAAAAGGAAACGAGTGGACGCTTGATACTAGAAAATGAACAATTAATGAGGGAAGTAAACGGACTGAAAATGAAATCGAGTGAAATGTCAGAGGAATTAGATGACAAAAACAATGCAATTGAAGAACTTACGGATAAAGAACAAAGATTACAGAATCACAATCAATATCTGGAGAGTGAATTATCTCAAGTGAAGTTGGCACTTGATGATTCGACTCAAGAATTGGAGCAATTGAAGTATTCCTGGAATCACCGAGAAGATACAATCGAATCTTTGAGACACGAGGCTAAAAAACACCAGGAAAATAATTTGGATTTGATACAAAAAGTAATTTTATCTTTTTGATATTTTATCTTGTACTAGATGAATCAGAATTTGGGTAAATTAGACCGATGTACTCATTATTGGTACTCATTGACTATGCCATATTAATAATATTCCATGGTTATGATTATTCCCAACTAATAGCGGTTGTACTTTTCCCTTAAACAGAGTTTAGAATTCCTAAATACAGAATGGCAAACTTTTCTCCACAACTCATGCTAAATTTTCAGCTTTCCGTGGTGTTGTTAGGTCAAATAAATTTAGGAGTCAACTGTTTCTTCTAAGTGTTAAAGCAATATCATTACACATTCTACAATGCAAAGAAGGTGAACCCTTTTGTATTCATATGACATATTCGAAAGTTTCGATTTGGCCTACTAGTAGGGTTGCCAGACGTCCCGGTTTGTCTTGCAACGAGATTTTGAAAATTTCCAATAAAAAATTAAGTTTTGATAGTATCTAGATTTTCAACGAATGATTCTAATTCAAAATTTTTTTCTCTATTTTGTGGTACTTAAATATTTAAATAATATTAAAAATCTAAAAATTTGTTGGTCAAAATGTTAACTTGGTGGTAAATTATTTCAAACCAACATAGTAAATTTTCAAATCTGACACTATTTTACAAATTTGATATAATTTATAATGTAAATTTAATTATCTATTTATTGATATCTAAATTACTTTGTAACAATTAATATTGTAAAAGTTATTAGCAAATTTGTTAAATGTGTAATGTAAATTTAATTAAATTATCTAATGTACATTGATTGGTAGCTTAGGTTAAAACGTTTTTGATCTTAAATTTCCAAGAGTTGCCGTTGACCAATCACCTTAAAAATTTGTACAAGTACTAAATCGAGTAAGCTGATGAATATTTCGTTAAAAAGAAATTTTGAAAAAAAGTGAAACAAATTTGTTCCCTATTTGTTCCTCATTTGTTCAACACTTGTCCCTCATTTGTTCCCCATTTGTTCCCTATTTGTTCCTCATTTGTTCCTCATTTGTTCAACACTTGTCCCTCATTTGTTCCCCTTTTTTATGTTCCCATTTGCTCCCGATATGTTCCCCACTTTTTCAAAAATCATTATTTGGATGTTTTAATTTAAAACTAGTAATTTTTTTTATTAAATAAACCCAATATAAAAATAAACATATAAATAAATATTGTAAAAGTTATTAGCAAATTTGTTAAATGTGTAATGTAAATTTAATTAAATTATCTAATGTACATTGATTGGTAGCTTAGGTTAAAACGTTTTTGATCTTAAATTTCCAAGAGTTGCCGTTGACCAATCACCTTAAAAATTTGTACAAGTACTAAATCGAGTAAGCTGATGAATATTTCGTTAAAAAGAAATTTTGAAAAAAAGTGAAACAAATTTGTTCCCTATTTGTTCCCTATTTGTTCCCTATTTGTTCCTCATTTGTTCCTCATTTGTTCAACACTTGTCCCTCATTTGTTCCCCATTTGTTCCCTATTTGTTCCTCATTTGTTCCTCATTTGTTCAACACTTGTCCCTCATTTGTTCCCCTTTTTTATGTTCCCATTATGTTCCAAGATCCACGATATGTTCCCCACTTTTTCAATAATCATTATTTGGATGTTTTAATTTAAAACTAGTAATTTTTTTTATTAAATAAACCCGATATAAAAATAAACATATAAATAAATCAAATGATTAGTGACAGAGAAACACTAATTTAAGTTTAATAATATATGATACCCACTCCCTCCTAATCGGCAGTTAAATGACTGACCTTTTTACGGGGTTTTATTGTCCACTATACAAATCATATTACCAATCAGTTAGGAGGGTGAAGGGGGAGAGGGAGGGGAGAGGGGGGAGGAGTTATTGAATATAGATAATAATTTATTTTTTATTATTTTGGTTGAATAGCTAATGGCGATGTTTATGAGTTAATAATTCAATGTTTCACAGATTGAGCAGCGTGACCAATTGTTGCAGAAACTGTCATCAGAAGCGACAAAATTAAAACAAAAATACCAAGAGAAAAATATCGAAGTAAGTCCAACGATATTATATATACAAGTAAATCTCGAATAGAATTCCAAACTCAATAAAGAAAGCGAATCATTGAGGTCTAGTTTTAGAGAATCTGAAAAGTCTGTGAAAGATTTACAGCAAAAATTTGATAACATGGTATTTATATACATTGTAAGATTTCTTCAACCCTCTTTAGGTTAGGAAAAAGGATGCAACGATTGAACAGTTAAAAGTCCAATCAACAGATATTCAAAGTCAATATAAACAATGTTATGAAACGGTAATTTATCAACGTAGATAACCATTATCCTAACATTTCCCATTCCAGTTACTGAAGAAAGAAGAACATCTTAATCGAATTCAATCAATAGAGAAAGACCAATCAATCAAAGTCAGTCAAGCGCAAAAAGAAATTAGCCGAATTCAATCAGACTACGATGAAATGGAAGGAGAAGTCAACGCCTTTCGTGCTAAACATCGGGCTTGCCAGGAAGAATTAATTCAAAGAGATATGCAGATCAACGAGATGAGAAATGAAATCCAAGTTCAACAACAAGATTTGGTAGAGTTACAATCTGAACGGATGAGCTGTCAACATGAAATTGACAGATGGAAGGAGAAATTTTCTGAAATTCAAGTAAATATTTAGAGATGAGAAATATTCCTGTTACACTTTATGATGCAGACATTAGATCATCTTTTATATTCAGTTCCTAATTTCATTAGGATTTGGAAAGTATTGAAGCATCCAAGACTTCATAAGCCAGTAACATAAAGTATACCAGAAAGGGCAGAGCAACAAAATCAGAAGATAATATATATATATAGTCATAAAGTGGTGATATCTTGATAGCAGCATAAATTCAATATTATACAATTTAGCAATCAATCATATACTTAATAAAATGAAAGAATTTTCGGCTATAAAATAATCATTTTCAATATATATTCCTATACGCACCTTTCAATAACCATATAAAATGAACCAATTACTAAGCCAGATAGAACCAGACAATATATAGAGGTTTACGGTACAAAGGCTCTTCATAATATAATACCACATTAGGACATTTTATAATTACTTATTTTTTATATTTGACTTAATTTGAGTTAACATTTTATACATTTCATTTTATCAAAAATTTAAACCAATGAAAAGAAAGAAAATGAATTTATAAAGAAAATCAGAAAAGCATTTGCAAATTGAAACAGATAAATTCCGAAAAATAGAAAACGATTATTTAATAATCGAGATTTCTTTCATTCAATTTATACTTTGCAGCAAAAGGATTATTTTATCATTTACTTGTTTATTATAACGTTAATAATGTTGATAATGATAATAATAGTAATAATAATAATAATAATAATAATAATAATAATAATAATAATAATAATAATAATAATAATAATAATAATAATAATAATAATAATAATAATAATAATAATAATAATAATAATAATAATAATAATAATAATAATAATAATAATAATAATAATAATAATAATAATATTAATAATAATAATAATAATAATAATAATAATAATAATAATATTAATAATAATAATAATAATAATAATAATAATAATAATAATAATAATAATAATAATAATATTAATAATAATAATAATAATAATAATAATAATAATAATAATAATAATAATAATAATAATAATAATACTAATAATAGTTTCTAATCTCATTCTCTCCAAAAGTTTCTAATATTCGCTGCTATGGCAACCACACGATAACTTATCAGCATCTATATACTTTGCGATATGACATGAATATTCAAATATTTACCAAAATATTTGTCTAACCCCCACACCTCCTTGCATTACTTTATACAATACTTTATTATCTCATTAATTTAAACAAATTACCAGATGTAATTATTCATTTCAGATACAGCTGAATTGCCAGAAAAATGAAATGGAAAATCTGGAAGATAAAATCAGTGAAAAGGATCATTTGAATGATGAATTGCAAGGCAAATTACAAATTGCATATCAAGTATTATTGTTTGTGAATTTTTATTATTTACAAAACTTTCCCGCTTTTCATGTAGTTATTTTCATTAGCTATTTCCTACCGCATTTCTCCTATTTTGGGAATATTCATTAAATCACCTAACAGTAATATTTAGAGTAAAAATTTATTATATTATTCAAATAAATGTTATTATGGCACATTTGCATTATAGGAAATTTTGTCATTTAGATAAGGACAAGTAAAATTTATTATACAATTTATACAATTTATTATACAATTTATTATACAATTTATTATCAGTATTAATTTATCATATAATTTATCATATAATTTATCATATAATTTATCATATAATTTATCATATAATTTATCAAAATATTAATTTATCATAGAATGAGTACACAATCGCACTGATTCATACCATACACACATAGAATACACACATAATACACACACATACAGAGCGCCTATCGAGGTACCTACAGCCGTTTGCACTGAATAAACGCATCCTATAATGTAAAAATAAAATCAATACGTGTATATTATATAAACATACAAACTTACCTGTGTTAATTTTTATCGTTGCAATGAATAAACGCATTTAATATAGAAAGTGAGAAAGTGGTAGAAAAAATAAACAGACACACACAAACACAACACATAGTAAAAAATGCATGCAAATTTTCGATATAGTAATAACAATTCAAAAATAAATATAATAGGTAGGGAAGAAATATTTTTTTCTAAAATAATTGTGTACGGATATAACTGATATAATAATTCAAAAATGTTTTCATTTTGGTGGGAGGGCCACAGCCCTGTAGCCGTTATGGACTGTATAATGTAACATTTACTTTGAGTTTCTCTTCATAACTTCAGTTACGTGAAAATACAATATTATATATATATATATATATATATTAATTATGATTCATAGAAAATGGAAAACCACGAACAAACGATCAGTCAGTTGAAGGTCGACATAAATCTTGCAAGATCCACGAACAGCGAACGGAATCATCACTTCCAAACAATTATTGGATCTCAGAAAAATGAAATTGAAAATAGCAAGCAAGAAAAACAGCTTATTGAGGTAGTCAAGAGTATAATGATCATGTAAATCTTGTTTCATTCCAGGAGAAATGTAGCAAATATAAATCCCAAATGGCCAAATGCAAATCAGAACAGGAGAGTTCCTTGCAAACAGTTGCATCGTTGAGAAATGAGCTTGATATGGTGAATGAGAAATTGCGGATTAAGGAATCTGAATGCCAACATTGGATGCAACAGACACAAAGTGCTCAATATTTGAATGATGAAGTGAAATTGACACTGGACAGCTTGGAGAAAGAGGTAAGAGCAACCAATTCCAGTAAAGATTCTAACACCGCTCTTAAGATGACATTCGCAAAGCATCAGATAGATACAAAAGATGCCAAGTTACAGGCGAATGCCGACGGAATTTTGAAATTAAAAGAAGAGCGAAACCAAATTTATAAAAATTTAATGGATAGCAAAAGTTTAATGGAGTCTGTTAGCAAAGATCGCGATGAGATCGGAAGGCTTTATGAAGAAAATAACATAAAAGTATGAGTTTAATATATATTATGAAATCGAGATGATCTGTGATACTTATTGTAGATGAAAAAGTACGAACAATGTATCAAAGATCTCAATGAAGAATTGTCGACAGTTCAAGTAGAGATGTCTGGCTATGTTAATAGAATGTCAAAACTCGAATCAGAAATCAAGCAGTCGACAATGGAGAATAGCCACAGACAGTCCATCATTGTTGAATTGGAGTCCAAAGTAGCCAAATTAAAGTCTAACCACAACAATTACAAACAACAATTCAAAACCAGCGAAACTGAAGTGGAAAATCTTAATAGCCTGCTTTTGCAGCACGCGAGAAAATGTGCAGAACTAGAAAATAAATTATCTATACTGACAAATGAACGCGACAGAATTGCCAATGAAAATAATGTGAGTCAAGGAAAGATTGAGAATCTGATTCAAGAGGTCGACTCTAGAAATAAGGAGATGGAAAGATTTCATTTGGAAAGAGACTCACAACTGAAACAGCTGAATGAAAAGCAAACAAAATATCTAAATGAATTGAAAAAGCTGAAATTATATGCAAGACAAGCAGAGGAAGATATATCTTTATCACACAAAACCATTGATGAGATACACAGTCAGCTGGAGTTGAAAGAAAAGGAATGTGACGCCATATCAAGGAGGTGCCAATCAGCTGAAGACAATCTTGAAAGGCGAAACAGAGAGGTAAAATATTAATTATAAATTTATATTCATAATAAATATAATATAGGAATAATAATAGTAAATAATAATAGTAAAAATCCTTGGTTTCTGGGGCGTTTATTTACGGGGAGTGAATAATCTTTCAGATCTGAGATACCGGGATTAAATTCTGTCCGGGATAGCTTTTGCAAATTGCTGTATATCTTTTCTTTATATCCGCATATAGTTAGATTGTATAAAGTAGGGAATAAATCTTTATTCTGTATTTTAGTATTCTTACTAGGATTTATCTGCTGTTGATTCTTATTTTCTTCTTTTCAAATTTTCGTTTTCTTTTTTATTATAAAAATATATTTTCGATTTTTTTTTAATTTTCAATTTTTTTTAGTAAATTATCGCTATATAGTTTTTTTTAAACATTTCGTTTTATGTCGTCAAAGGCACGAAATGAAAGTAAAAACAAAACCTAACTGAGATTCTGTTTTCGTTCGTACCAATCCTAAAAAATTACATTCTACTACAATAACCAACTGCAAGGCTTTCTTCAGTAGAAATATTTGTACTACACGGCGTGATTGTTCATTTTCTATAAAATTTCCCTTTGTATTTTCAATATGATTTTGGTTGAAATATTGCCTAGCCAGTCCAAATGTTATATTTGAGCGATTCTATACTATTAGTATACTATTATAAGAACTTTATTCAAATTTCACCACTGATTTCCGTTCCCTTGACATTGTATTTATTAATAAGCTTGACTATAAATCAGTAATATATCGATGCCTTTTATCAGTGAATTTGTATAGTTATGGCTAGTTAGGCTAGGGCTCCTTATCTTGAGATATTTATCTATACGCAGAATAAAAATGTCCCACTATTAACGTAAAGTATTATGTTAGAACTATTATCAAGTTATGGTCAATGTCAATACTAATTCCCCTAATGTTACACAGGTCAGCCAATTGGAAATGAAACTGTCAAGTGTCGAAAATGAATTCCAGTCATACCGAGTTCACAGGGACGTCAATTCGGACAAACATACTAATCTCGAAAAAGAAATCGAGAATCTACGATCAGAATTAAAGGAGCAAAATCAGAAGCTATGTGAAATGACAAATGAATGCACGAAGTATCAAACAAAGGTTACCAGTTTAGAAGATCAGCTAGAGAAAACAGAAAAGAAACTTTCCAAATGTGAATCGGATGTAAATAAAATATGAAAGATTTCATTTGTTTGATTTAATTAACAAATTTCTAGTATAAAACCTTAAATTCATCATTCATGGTATACAATAAGGAGGTGACAGAATTACGGAGCCAGCATTTGAACCAGTCCGATTGCATTGAGAAAACAAAGGCTCAATATGGGAGGTTTTTTTCTGAATTTAATTTACTGAAAGAGGAAAACAAAAAAGACAAGAAATCAAATTTGATGCTCTCGACGGAAATCGAAAATTTAAAGGTAATTAATCTTTGGAGGATTCCCCCCCCCCCTCCCCCTCCCTCTCCTTCCTCTTTTTGGCCCTTGGATGAAGCTATAATATTTAGGCTAATTATATATCAAAGTTTTCATAATTCTATGAGACTAACCATTTCTTTCAATTCTTTATCAAAGGTTTTTCCAGCTTACAATCGAAGAGGTTGTGACAAAGGGGGCATGAAAAATAATTTAGCTTAACTTTTGTGGATTACAGAATTATCTTTCAATATTGGAACTTATTTCTTCATTTAGATCCAATTGAATGGAAGAATCGAACATCAGAAACTTCTACAAGTCCAAATAGAAGAACACGAATCACTGATTACAGAACTTCAAAAAGAAATCGTAAAGGAGCGAAAGAAAAACGAATTGAATCAACGAATGGAATTTGAAAAGAAGCGATCAGTTTATAATAAAGAAAACGAAAGTGAGATATTATCTCAAATAAAACAAGACTTGGAAATTAAATTGAAAGAAGTCGAAAGAACGCTTTACTCTGAAAAGCAAGAAGTAGAGAATTGCCATGGACAAATCCGCAAGCTTACGGAGACGTTGATGGACAGAGATAACAAAATAAAATTATTCGACAAACGCTTGAAACTTGCAGATATTGAGATTAATAACTTGAGAGAAAATGTTTGTTAATTTATTATTATCAATGAAATAAAATGGAAATAATAATAATAATACAATAAAATGATAATTTAAGCCTTTTGCTGCAAATAATGTATTTTAATGAAAGAATTTTCGACTATAAGATAGTCCTTGTCAATCTCCTGGAATTTAGCAATGTTCTTCCCCAAAATACCCTTCAATCTTTCTTTTATTTCCTTTCTCTTAATTCTCATTGGTTGTAAATATAATGAATTGTTTTACTAAAAACTTTTAAAATTTTTTTACATTTAAAATTTCAAAATGACACAACCTAAAAATTTTTAAATTTTTTACAGCTTCTATAATTAGCTTCTAGAAGCCTAATAAAATATTTCAAAATATTCTAAATAAAGCATCCAATAACTACTTATATATGCTATTTAAATATTTCAATAAATGTGTCAATTTTGATTTTCAAACCCTATTTTTTAAAATTTTTTTTCTATATTATTCTAATTATTACTTTTTAATTTATTCTATTTTTTTTAATTTCTTTATATATTGTCAGTTATTCTCAAAGTCAATGACAACAGATCAAATTCATGATTTCATTGATTTCTTCTTTAGTGTTGATCTTTGGCTGTCTGTTTATGATGAGAATTGCTTCTTTGATTCTGACATTTTTCTTTTGGATGTTTCCATTAGCTATGATTTCTATTGAAATATTTTTTCTTTCCTCTGTTGGCTGACACTGCCGGAGATGTCTGCCCAACGAGGATGTTCCACCAGGATCTAGATGTTCTTTAACTCTTTGGTGCAATGTCCTGAGGGTACTTCCAATGTAGATTTCATTGCATACATTGCACGTGATGCAATAGACGATGTTTTTTTTTTTTTTTTTTTTTTGCTACCAAGCAATCATCATTTTAATAATAATAATAATAATAATAATAATAATAATAATAATAATAATAATAATAATAATAATAATAATAATAATAATAATAATAATAATAAGTATAAAATGATGATTGCTTGGTAGCAGCATTTATTATTTAAAACAATAAAATGATAATTTAAGCCTTATGCTGCAAATAATGTATTTAATGAAAGAATTTTCGACTATACGATAGTCCTTGTCAATCTCGAGATTAATAATAATAATAATAATAATAATAATAATAATAATAATAATAATAATAATAATAATAATAATAATAATAATAATAATAATAATAATAATAATAATAATAATAATAATAATAATAATAATAATAATAATAATAATAATAATAATAATAATAATAATAATAATAATAATAATAATAATAAACAATAATATATTAGATATCAAAAATGGAGTGTATCAGTAACTCAAGCGTGACAGATACAGATAGGAAATCAGACTTCATTGGGGACCTACAATCAACAATTGAAGAATTTCGGAAGCAAATCAGCAATTTGCAATCAAAACTCCATCAAACGCAATCAGAAAAAAGTCAACTTAGAATTATGTACGAGAAGAAAGACGAAGAAATAGAAAAATTAAGAGTAAAATTATTTTTATTAATATATTATTGTATAGGAAGGCCCAACAAGAACTTCAATTTTAAGTCAATGAAAAAAATTAGTTTTTTCGGCATGAAAGTGATTAGTATAAGAATGTATAAGAATAATTTATAGACTATATAGTTGGACCTATTGTTGGACCCCATGTATGATCATAATGTTATCACTTGGACTCTTATTATTATTATTATTAATATTATTATTATTAGCGTGAGGTAGAAAAATTGGAAAACAAGTACTCCGAGGTCATATCGAATAAAGACGAGGCAGCGGCTGTAGTGAATCGTAAAACAAATTTCCTAATAGAGGAAAATGATTTGTTACATAAAACAATATCAAAACTGAAATTGGAATTAGAAGAAAGAGATAATATTTTATTAAAAAATTATGACGAGACAGTAAAAAACCTTACTCAAAGGCTAATAACATATCAAAACGATGAGGTAACACTAGAAAACCAAGTACGACAAATGAAAGTGAGTTTACCTTTGCTCGTCACCTTGACTTATAAATCCTGTCTAGAACGAATTCCAATATCAGAATGAACAATTCATCGCTATGAAGCAAAGGTATGAAAGAATGTGTTCCGAGAATTCCTCAACTCAGTTGGAGTTGAAAGAATCGAAAGAGTTAATTGAAAATCTCAAACGTGAAAATGGAGGCATTGTGGAAAATTTCAATTCTTGGATCCAAGAGCAAAAGTGAATAATTAACATAAAATAATTTTTAATCCATTTTTAAAATATTTTGCAGATGCGTAAGATTTCATAGGAAGCATTTCGGGATGCCAATATTTATTTCTAGGGGTTCTTAGGAGGCATTTAGGGATGCCAATATTTATTTCTAGGGGTTCATAGGAAGGATTGAGGGATGCCAATATTTATTTCTAGGGGTTCATAGGAAGCATTGAGGGATGACAATATTCATTTCTAGGGGTTCTTAGGAAGCATTTAGGGATGACAATATTTATTTCTAGGGGTTCTTAGGAGGCATTGAGGGATGACAATATTTATTTCTAGGGGTTCATAGGAAGGATTGAGGGATGCCAATATTTATTTCTAGGGGTTCATAGGAAGCATTGAGGGATGACAATATTCATTTCTAGGGGTTCTTAGGAAGCATTGAGGGATGACAATATTTATTTCTAGGGGTTCATAGGAAGCATTGAAGGATGCCAATATTTATTTCTAGGGGTTCTTAGGAAACATTGAGGGATGACAATATTTATTTCTAGGGGTTCATAGGAGGCATTGAGGGATGACAATATTTATTTCTAGGGGTTCTCAGGAAGCATTGAAGGATGCCAATATTTATTTCTAGAGGTTCATAGGAGGCATTGAGGGATGCATAGGAAGCATTGAGGGATGACAATATTTATTTCTAGGGGTTCATAGGAAGCATTGAGGGATGCCAATATTTATTTCTAGGGGTTCATAGGAGGCATTGAGGGATGCCAATATTTATTTCTAGGGGTTCATAGGAAGCATTGAGGGATGACAATATTTATTTCTAGGGGTTCATAGGAAGCATTGAGGGATGCCAATATTTATTTCTAGGGGTTCATAGGAGGCATTGAGGGATGACAATATTTATTTCTAGGGGTTCATAGGAAGCATTGAGGGATGACAATATTTATTTCTAGGGGTTCATAGGAGGCATTTAGGGATGCCAATATTTATTTCTAGGGGTTCATAGGAAGCATTGAGGGATGACAATATTTATTTCTAGGGGTTCATAGGAGGCATTGAGGGATGCCAATATTTATTTCTAGGGGTTCATAGGAAGCATTGAGGGATGCCAATATTTATTTCTAGGGTTCATAGGAAGCATTGAGGGATGACAATATTTATTTCTAGGGGTTCATAGGAAGCATTGAGGGATGACAATATT
>CAUHTR010006808.1:0-14621 GCA_959609185.1 Schmidtea polychroa | reverse complement strand
NTCTGAAGCATGGAATCATTTTCAAAAAATAGATAAAGGCGAAGCTAAATGCTATGATTGCGGAGCACGACTAAGTTGTAAGGGGGGAAATACTACTGGTTTAATTAACCATCTAAAACTTCACAGAATTTTTATTAATGCAAGCAACTTTGATGAATTAAATTCTGAGGCTTCAACATCTAAACAAAATAAGTCATCTAATTCATTAATTACGAATTTCATGAAAAAGGAAAGTTTGAATAAAATTTTATAAAAATGCGCAGCCAAGATTGGATTTTCGTTCAATGCCATTGTTCATTCTGATGCAATTAGAGGATATTTTGCGAGCCGCCATTATAATATGCCGAGAAGCTGCAATACAGTTCGCAAGAATATATTAGATTTTTTTGAGGAAAAAAAGTTGAAACAAAAAGCGAATTACAGAAATTATTAAGTTTGAAGAAGAAATTTAGTATTTCCGCTGATGAGTGGACAGACGTTTCAATACGGAGATATTTGAATGTTAATTTACGGTCATCAAATTTGCAACAGTTTGCTCTTGGCTTAGTAACAATCACAGAAAAGTGTACAGCTGAAAAAACCAAAGAATTGGTGGAAAATATTTTGAGAGAATTTGGTGTAAATCTAAGGAAAGATATTGTTGCTTCAACAAATGATGGTGCCAGCGTGATGGTAAAATACTGTTCACTTATTACCGCTGAGAAACAGCTATGTTATAACCATGCTGTACATTTGGCTGTACTTAAAGTTATATATAAAAAGATTAATTCAGATGATATTGCAAATGTTGAAAAAGATGATGAGGATCAGCTTTTCTGTGGAGACGAAGGAGATGACCAAGAAGATGACGAAATTTAGTAATTGTAGAAGATTCACAAAATCATGTCTTAATTTCAGATATTAAACCAGCATTATACGAAATGAGAAAAATGATTAATTTCTCAGAAATTCATCAATACGAACAGAAATTTTATTAAAACATGTACGACAACAAGAAGTACATGAACTAAAATTGATATTAGATGTACCAACACGTTGGAACTCATTGGCTCAATCTATAAATAGATTCCTAAAACTAATTAATTGCATAAATAATACATTAGATGAACTTGGTTTCCAATGTTTTAATGAAGATTATGTTAGTGTTTTAAAAAATGTGTCAACTACACTTGAGCCAACCATGTTAGGTGTACAACAACTGAGTAAAGACAGTGCTAATTTATTGACAGCAGAAGGTACAATGTTATACGTTTTCCAAAGATTGAAGAAAATTAATACAGAATTTTCGCTGAATTTATTTGAAATATTGAAGATTGAAATTGAAAACGTAGAAATAAAGAATTAATATCATTACTATTATTCTTACACCATGGTACTTTTCCAAAACAAAATGAAAATGATTTTTTAAACTATTCTTCAAAATTTATTACAAAGAATTTTGCAAAACAAATGTTTCACAGGCTGTTTTTAGAAGAGGAAAGTAATCAAAGTGAAATTGATGAAGAGTCAGAAATTGAAATAGAGGATGATGAACGTATAGAAGCTGAACACTACAATTTACAAAAAGTATCGAATCTATAACAAAATTAAAACATCATAAATCTAGTTTTAATATTGACAAAGAATTCAAATTTATTGAGGGAAACGATGGCAAAAGAAGTAGTGTTGGGCTAGAACTGACTTCTAGACCCAAACTACTAATTGTGACTGAAATGTGTAGTACACAACATGTAAAACGCAAAAAAGTATAGTTAAATATCAAAAACTACACCAAATAAACAATATTAATTAAAGGAGAAAACAACAGAAACCTAAACACAGAAATTAAATAAAACTATACCAAAAGCAAGAGGTTATGCAAAATCTAACTCAAAAAATAACCAAATAAACATAGAGTTACAAAAAACCAAACTCGAATAATTTAAAAGATGTAAAAACAGTAAAAATTTCCAGAAAAACCCAAAACATTCCATAAAAATGGCGATGACCATCATAAAAACTACCTTAAACAATAAAAATTTAGAAAAATAAATAAATTAGTAATAAAAATAAAAAATCTTAAAAAGAAATTCATAAAACATCAATTAAAATAAAAAAGTAAATTAAAAGTAATATAGAATGTTCTGGAACCGTTCCAAATCCATCATGGACGTAAAATTAATGAAAAATAATTAAAAAATAAAAATTTAAAAATAAAAACAAAAATTATGGCACAAAAATTGCCATTAAAAATATCAAAATCGTGAAATAGAAAATTCTGGAATAAAAAGAATTCGAGTTTGTTTTAATACATCAATACATACACGTGTACAAAATAGGTATATATACCGACACGTTTCAGTCACAATTAATCACTTTATGCCAAATTTTGATCCAGAATTTGTCGACCTAAATAGTAAGTGTTGATGCTCTATTTTTATGTATCATGATAACATTATACTTCATTTTTGTTATGATAATTTTATTGCTTCATTTGTACGTATTATGATAATATCATTTATGTCAAAATTACAGTAGTTTTCTATATTTTTTTTGTTTGTTTTCGTTTACAAGTGATGTACGAATGATTAGCGGCGTACTGGTATTCCTGCGTCGCTATTCAGTCCTGCATCCAATTTAGTTAACTTTTATAGGTCTACATGCATTATCGTTATTATATTGATACTATACTATATGATTCTTTTTGTTCGGGTCAGTTCGGAGGTCGAACTACTTCATGGTCCTGCCATGGAGTTAGGTCGAGGAAACCCTCCGCCTGACTCTTTGTATTTATTTAAGGTCAATCGTAAATGGTTGACTCGGCACACAACACTAAGGTTTGTGGAAGTGGTCACAGTGGGGCCATGGAAGCAATATTCTTCCCGACCATTTTCGTAATACACAATTAAAATCAACATTTAAACTCATGAACAACATCTCTACACTAAGGTCTTAAATTGAGTAGAACTCATACCTAAACTTCACAACTATGCAAATCACATTAATGTAGATGGTTGATCAGTTATGCTTAGACATATGCCGAATTAAGTTTTCGTAATAGTAATTTATAGTAATCAGAGTAATAGAAAGGATAAAGATATCCGGCATACGTACAAGAAGAACTTAATCTAGATAAGTCTTCGAATCATTTCAATGTCACTGTAGGTATTCCGAATCCAAAGATTAAATTGCGAATTCCCAAGTTAAGTGCTTAGTTGCAATAATTTTTGTTAAGTATAAAGCTACAAGTTATAAATGATTATGATGTTTTAGGTACGAATTATAGCCAGAGACTTTAAATTAGTAAGTCAGAAATTTGAGGTATAAATTATAGATCGGGAAAAGTAGTGACCAAACTTTTAATATAAACAGTCAATCAACTTAAACTTAATTATATAGAGACGTACTGCGACTCTGGAATGATAACCCCCGAATAGTATCAAGAAATCTGTAAAATAATGTTGATAATAAAAAGGAGAATTTATGAAGAGGTATACCAAGTCGACCAAAAAATTATAACTCAAAAAATATAAAATTATAAATTATGAATATAAAATTATAAATTGTAAATTATAAAATATAAAATTACAAACTATAAAATATAAATACATAAATGGTAAAATGTAAAATTATAAATAGCAAAATGGAAAATTACAAATTATAAAATATAAAGTCCTAAATGGTAAAAGGTAAAATTATGAATTGGAAAAGGTAAAATTATAAGTTATAAAATATAAACTTGTAAGTGGGAAAATGCAAAATTACGAATTAAAATCCCTTATATATGAATGCTCATAAAAATAAGTCATAAATACGCATATGATAACTTACAACTAGGTATAACTATAAATTATAAAAACTATGCTCAATAGTTAACGGTAAAAGACGAAATATATACAGGTATCATAATCTTGCCTCTAGGCATAACACTCCTTTTAAGAATATAAAATAATCACATAGTTAGCATAAGCATTATCCTCATGCTTAATATTACTGTTAACGTTGTTAATATTTTTATTATTACTATTATTATTATTATTATCGTTCATATTGTTATTACTATTATTATTAGTATTATTAGTATTACATTACTATTATTATCGTTAATATTATTATTATTATTATTAATATTATTATTATTATTATTATAGGAGTCTTATTATCATTATTATTATCATTATTATTAATATTATTATTCTTATTACCATTCTTAGTACTATGATTATTATTATCATTATTATTATTGTTATTACCATTATCATTATTATTATTATTCTTACCATTACTATTATCATTATTATTGCTATAACTATTGTTATCATTACCACTATTACCATTGTTAACCTTATCACCATTACTATTAAAATTATAATTATTATCGATCTCATTGGTAATCTTATATAATTTAAAATAAATTCCCTTCTTTCTTCTGAAAATAAAAATTTAAAACAGAATTACTGACTTTGGAATTCCCCTATTTCTACACACAGGTAAGTTTGTGTGTTCCTATAATATATATTTATTGATTTTTTTTTTAGATTATAGATAATGTTATATTTCGCGGTTAGGTGTATATAGGTACACGCATGTATATATGCAGATATGCGTGGGTGTGTAGGCGGGCATCTATACCTACGTGGATGTGTGTGGACATAGGGATTCAAGGAAATACACCTGGAGTATCTTGGTCACAGCCCGTTAGAATCACAAAATAAATATGATTGATTAAAGCACTTCGCTAAATTACTTTATTAGCTCACCAGAAGGATTAAATTCATATACAAATCAAAGCAAAATACAAAATTCCAGATTAAACTTAAATAAATCAATTAACTTACCCGGAGGATTCAATTCATATTCAAATTAAGGCAAAATACGAAATTCCAAATTAAATTTAAAATGATTTATTAACTTACCCGGAAGATAAAATTCATATTCAAATCAAAAACAAAATACAAAATTCCACATATATTATTGTGGATCACAAAATTCTTTACATAAGTTTACTCTGCATCGCAGTTATACCAAAGTTTTTAGAGCTCGACTTCAGGATCACCCTGAGGAGATGCATTTCCTGGAGTGGGAAACCTTGGATTTTTCCTTGACCTCGATTTTCACGTTTCATTCCCAGTTCGATGTTTTGCATAATGCTTTGGGATATTGACGTTTGGAGGCCAATTGCATTTCCTACATCGCTCATCGAGTGAGCCTTGTCCAATAAGGAGGAATGGGTTGGTAGAACTGTCCTCAGAATAAGCAAAACTTAGTACCGTATTAAATTGTAGAAGACTCACTTACCCAGGAAATTTCTGGATTCTCTCACTGGAATCGCCAAGCTATCCTTGTTCCTCTGGGGGCCATAGTATATTATTGATCGATAGTAATTAATTCGAAAATTCGACCGAAAACTACTATTACTAAAATTAGTCTTAAAAAGTTTATGAGATAAATATTACGTACTTGAATTCAGAGGCGGATTTTAACAAATTGAGGCCCTAGGCAAAAATCAATTATTGTGGCCCCTCTAATATTTTTTTTTTCATGGCTTAGTTTCTAAATTTTGACCAAAGAAAGCCCATTTATAATATTTTATTTCGTGATTTATTTTTTGCAAAATTATCAATTAATGAGTCATAGTTAATTTTTTTTACTAGATCGCTTTCAATTGCCATGATAGCTAAGTGATTTAGTTTTTTTTGGCCAAGTGACGTCCTTAGGTAGTTTTTGACCCGCTTAAGAATGCTAAATGATCTCTCACCAGACGCATTTGCAATTGGGATTGTTAAAAAAATTTTTAGGATTATTTCAACGTTTGGAAATGTTGATGATAAACCTTCCAGAATTGATGCATACATTTCAGGAAGTGTTAATAATTTTTCCAATTTTACAAAATGAAGGAACTGTTCAACCTCATCTTTGAATACTAATTGATTTATGTCATCTTTATAGTGTTCAGCTAAATTTGATACACACTGAGCAAATTTTTCTTCAGGCAAATCTAAATCAACAAATATTAGAAACTTTTCTAATACCTTGTCATAAACTACAGACCTTCTTTTTATTTCACAGTTTAAAGTATCACAAATTGAGTAAAATGTTTCAACTTTGAATAATTCTTTCCCACATAAAATTGTGTCATTATCAGAAGTTTCATCGAATAGTATTTTTCTTTTCCTGTTTCGATTTCTTGCTGTTGAGTATTCTGTACTACCAGATAATTCGATGGCTTCTTTTTCCATTTGGTGAAAATATGCATCATTAGCTCGAATACTAAGTATGAATTCTGATAAAGATTTCAATAAATATGTTCCTTTTTGTAAGTTACATTCTTTGCTTTGTAACGATTTATTGGTGGCATTGATTCTTTGCAATAGCGTATTCCAAAAAATCAATAACAGAGCCGTCTCTAAATCTTCAAAACTGCTATGTAATTTTTTCGCCTCAATTTTCGCTATGGGTTTTTCAGATGGGTTAATACAAATTTCACCAAGAACAGTTTTTATGGAAGAAAATTCATTCTTACAGTTAATACAGCTTCAGCTCTAGATGACCATCGAGTGTCGCATATACGTTTTAAAGTATGGCTTAATGTTTGATCAGTATTCATTAGCTGATCCCATCTCTTTGTCGAAGAGGAAAAAAAAACAAACAAATTTTGAATAAAATCAAAGAATCTAATAGCTTTAGAAGAACATTCTGCTGCTGTATTTCCAACTAAATTTAAAGAGTGTCCTGCGCAAGGTACAAATTCAGCATTTTTGCTGTAACATTTAATTTTGGCTTGGAGACCGTTATAAATGCCTGACATGTTCGCAGCATTATCATACGTTTGTCCCCGGCAATTATTAATGTTCAACCCTAATTCTGACAAGGCGGACAAAATCGTTTTTTCTAAATATGTTGCATCATGATATTCAATCGAAATAAACATATGAACCTTTCTTGAATTTTTTGATCCAGATCTACGTACCTGATAATAATAGTTAACTGGTCAGTATGGCTTGCATCAGGCGTGGAATCAACTATAAGAGCAAAATAGTTAGCTTGTTTTATTTCATCAACAATGGATTTTTGTACGGTTTTGCCCATAAGTTCTATAAATTCATCACACGTACTTTTAGATAAATAATTAACATGCCCACTTCCGCAATTACTGTATTTTTCTAAGTGAACCTTTAAGAAGTCATCAAATTCAGCCAAATATTCAATACAGCTGAAAACATTGCCTTTGGAAGAATTATCATGTCCTCTGAACCCTAAACCCAAACTCCCCAAAAGTTTAACTGTAGCAACGACTCGTTTTAATACCTCTCGCCAATAAATTGACTCTTTTTCTATTACCTGTAAAAGTTTGGAATCGATGCGACCACTTATTTTAGCACGACGAACATAAGCACACATACAACTTTTATGTTCTTTCGACTCATCATGTCTTTTCAAAACGTCTACAATATTTTTCCAATCTGAATATCCTGAAACTAGAACATTAGATTTTTTACTAAATAGTTTACAAGCAAAGCAATAAACAGATTTCGTTGTTTCAGAATAAATCAACCATTCTCTTAGCTCTTGAACTCCGTTTATTTTAGTCGTATAAAAATGTACATCATTTAATTTTCGGTATATTTGTTGATCATTGTTATCTTTATAACATTTTTTAGAAGATTCTAAATCTCCCACATTTTTGGGTTTTGTACAGATACAATGTTCAATCAAATCATTAGTAATTATTTTTGGCCATAAACCAATGTCAGTAAAGATAGGATAAGTATTTGTACTTACTACTTCACTCTCAATTTCAACCTCAATGTCATTTGTAGTGGGAACGCAATTATCACTTGCACCTACTTCTGCACAAAGACTGCTTATCGAAAGATTAACATCGCTACCAGCTATTACTGGTAGTGAAACAGTTTTATCTGCAGCCGCAGTACTGGTAGATGGAACATTTTTATCCAAAGACATAAATTTAGCAAGGGAGTTTCTTTGATTTTCGTTTTCCTTCAATTGAATTTTTTTTCGCAATCGTTTTTGTGCGCCAGACTCGAAAGTTCTTTTCATTTTAACGTATATTTGTCAATATTTTTCTTTAAAAATAAAATGGAATAATTGTCGATTGAATTATGAAATATTAAATGACGAAAGCAAGAAGCAACAACGATTGGTTTTGGTAGTTTAAAAAAAACTGTTGGGTATTCGGAAAATATCAATCTAAAATCAAAATTATGCTAATAGTCAATACGTACAAATATTTATTTTCAATATTCAAAATCATGATGTTAACGTGTAACAAAATTAAAACAATAAATGAAATGAAATTGCATATGCATTTTCTGTTTTGGAAAAGAAATATACAAAATACAAATACAAATTCAAAGCTTGCTTGGTTGTTGTTTTTTCCTATTTGAATTTTTATATTTCTATTTTGTGTATCATATAATTTTATTTTGTATTTAAAGGCCTACTAATTTTATTTTGTAAATAAAAAGTTTAAAATCTGAAATGCTACGGACTATTGTTTTTTTTTGTAATTTTTTTTTTAATTTTTCAGAGTTTAAAACCTATTTTTTTAAAAAAATTATAATTTTTTTTTTGGATTTTGGAGGCCCTTATAAATCCGAGGCCCTAGGCAAATGCCTAATCTGCCTACAGGTAAATACGCCGCTAACCTTACTATATCAATATTGACAAAAATCATAGTTTAAAAATTATTGTTTAACCTTGATGACGATTACTGTGATAAAACAATGAAGATTAAGATGAAAGAATGTTTGTTAATTTTAATAAACCCAAAGTAATCATGCATTGTAAAGTAAAAGGGTGTATTGATAAAATTAAATCAAAATTTTAAGTTACTTGTTTCCCTTAATTATAACAATCTGATAATTGAATTATTATGTAAATTAAGTCTAAAAACCTCGTACATGGTAACTTAGCTCCGTTTGATAAGTTACTTTGGCCACATAAAAGTTGTAATATTTACATTACAGGCATGTCTCAATCAAACGATAGCAGCGACGAAAATACTAACCAGCAAATAATTACCCGACTCCGTACCCGGTACATTTGGTACCACATCCATCGGTGGAGTCAGGGACGGGACCTGGATTGCACAGATCGAGTGATCCGGCAAGGCCCCGAAGCAGATGCCCGGCGTAGGTGAAGACGGAGCCGGAGAACAACCGGTTGCAGGAAGCCCGCGATCAAGCGGCCTGGGACGTGGAAGCCGCTCAGATCCGACCAAAGAAGATAGAGCTGCAAATCAGGGCAGAAAGGGAGGGGGTACCCTGGAAGAATTAGAGAAGGTCGAGGTACCCCCGAGAAAGAGAGGGAGGCCCCGCAAGCATCCCGCGTGATTGCGGAATGACAATTTGCTTGACTTAGACAATTCATTCTTATATGACTAAATATTAGAGGTTGTCTGTATTTATTTCAATTTTTCTTTTTATTTTTATTTGTATATTAGTGGACGTCGGGTGTTTATCCTCGAATAAAGTATTTTCTTTTTGTTTTGCAAATCACTTGATAGATAGAGGAGTATAAAGATGCACTAGTAGGAAATGCTAATAGTAATTCATTAATTTTACTACTTATTTGGTTTAATTTTCTCTTTGAGTATAATGGAAAACTAATGAATTTCCTTTTTAGTGTATAAGTTAATGGAGAATCTTCGGAAGGATCGGGAGCAGGCCCAACAACAAACCGACGAGCTCCGAATCCGGGTGGAAAAATTGAAGGGAAAATGTCGGGAGCTCGAGGGGACCTGGTTTAGTCCCGAAGCAATGAAGAAGAAAACCGCCCAGATCCTCCAGCTCAAACACAGGCCGCCCAGGACCAGATGGAGATCCGCGCCCTGAAATTGCAGGTGCGGGCGCTCGAAACCGAGCGGAATGAGCAGTTAGTGCAGGAGGCCGTGGTAAGACAAATACGGCCGCTGGCCGTTGAACTCGCAACAATATATCCCCCAGCCGCTGGAAATAAGCCCAAAAGGAAACGGCTTGGACGAAACATTCGAGAAATATTAAAGAAGGCCAGGTTGGCCGAGTATGAACGGCAAGTGAATTCCTTGCAAGTGTCTACAACGGGGTTGGCCAGCCCCGCCAACAAGCCGATCTGAACTTTTATTTTGTTTCGTATAATTTTGTAGGATGTGTTGTAATATTGAAATAATACATATTTTGTAGTACTAAAATAGTATCCGATATATTTTATGATTGCCTGAGAAATGAGAGTTTGTGCGTAAGGTTGGGAAAACAATTTTGATAAGGGACCTGAGAAATCGGACACACACCTTCTATCGGTAGTCCGTGAACCCATGGAGTACTCGACAATTATAGTGCCTTGAGGCGCTCACTTTTTGCGAGTACTCAACCCTTGGTACAGTACCAACGTTGATTACTCAACGGGTACCAAGCGGAAAAGCAACGTTGCATGTTGGGTTACGCTGGTAACAGCACTTAATCATTCGACCACCTGTAACCCACCAGTAGCAATATGAATAATTTATATGAAGCTCTATTGTCAATAAGCCCAACATCAACATCATCTGAGAGGGTATTTTCAGTTGCTAGTAATACTATTAATAAAGTACGCAATAAATTAGGCACAGATACTGTTAACGCATTGGTATTTTTAAAATATTATTTTAATAAAAATAATTAGTTATTTTTGTAGTTATTTTTGTATTTATACTTATGTATTGTGAAATTTCACTATTAATTTTTTCTTTGTTTTTGTTGAATAAATGAATTTGTTTTGTTTTTGTTTATATTAATTAAAAATTAGTTCTTTACTTTGTTTTTATTCATAAAATAATTTTTTTTCGAGTACCCGAGTACCCGGGTATTTAAACAAAGTAATACTCGATTACCCGGGTATTAAGATTTCGGGTAATTTGCAAACCCTAATATCATCATAACTTAGATTACCCAGTTCGTTTTAGATCGTTTTCAGTGCATTATCCAATTTTATTTTTCTTATTAATTATCGTTTTTAACCATACCTTTGGGTAGGTTGTGTTTTTCAGCGATGCTTTTGCTGGGGTAGTGCTCGATTGACGCTAACTAATTTACGCACTTGTCCAGGAGATGAGTGTCCATTCGTTTACATTAAGTGTGCCCATGTCAATCCGGAGCAAGACCCTGCACAACTTATACTCCAACATAGCACCCGTGGATTGCTCCACGTTGGAACTGTGCTATGCCGAGACTCCAGTAAGCAGGTGAGCCCCTGCCTTAGGACTACTCCTTACTGAGGCCTCGACTTCACCCTTCTGACTGCCGATGGAAGGACTTACGTCTAATCACCTCATCCAACTTCACTTTTCTCCGACCCCGAATTAGATACAAATTGACTATTACTTTTTGAATTTCAAAATTTACTCTCTCGGTGTGTGAAAATTACTCCGAACCTTTTACAAAGATTAGTTAAACAAAACAACAACAAAGGATAACCAAAATTGCTTTATTCTACCCTCACAATACACTATACAATTAATCACTACATGACATGTACAAGTTAGTAGAAAAACGAGTCAAGGGAAAAGATAAGTCAAGATGGTTCAATTTTTCAATTATCACTCCGCACGGTTGCTCTATGTTGAGAATTTCATTTCTCCCATTCTGCGTCTGCCAATAATACTTCTAGATCGAAGAACTCGGAGGCATTCTCTTCCCAAGTCACACCAGCGGCGGAGATGATTCGCCCTGGGATCCCCGCTGTTAAATCGATCGTCACTGGGGAGTCATTTGAGTTACTTGGGTGATCAGAAGATGGTTTACTTTGTTTGGCGACTGCCCGCTCACGTTGTCGCTTCTTACGTTCTGCTCTGGACAATTGTCGACGCTTGGTTTTTGGAACGATTTGCACGTTCGGTGGTAAGATAGATGAAGACGCAGATGATGATAACCTTTTACTGACTCCAGTGGGGAACACTTCGGTTGGCCTAGGAGAGAGGTCGGCCTCTACGCATCCCCGACAGGATTTCTTAGATAAGGGTGGCGAATTGGACGAAGGATCATGGTGGACGGGAAGAGGTCGTCCGTTTCGTTGATGGGGATGCTGACGATCTTCCGAGTCGTTGGACGTAGACTTTATGTAGAGCTTCCGACTGCTCTTTGATCAGATTTCGCTGAGCTCTACTCTCATTTATTAAGGCATCGCGACAATGCTCGCTTCGGTACAATTTCTTTTGCACTTCCTTCATTTGTACTGGGCTAAACCATGTACCTTCCAGAGCGTCGATCTTCTTCTTATATCGACCGATCTGGGCTTGTAAATCTCTGATTATTGTGTTTTTATCTGCGCAGGAGAAGCAAGGTCGGATAGAAGGCTTCGTACTCGGCAACATTTTTGATAACTAGAATGAGGAGAGGATAATGAAGGTAAAACGAAAATTGGCTAAATTTACTAAACCATCAGAGTGGCGTAATTACTTATTAAGGTTCCTAAATTCCATACATTATGCTCCCGGGTCAAATGATTTACAAAAAAGGAAAAAACAGAATGACTGTCAGCAAATTTCCTGTTGATCGATATTATATCCGTAAATAACTTAAGTGTTCAAGTGTTAATAAATTAATTCCCCCCCTTCTTTTCGATTATGATAATTTTATTGTTGATTTAGGAAACTTATAAATGCATGAGCGTAGTCCCGATTCGACTTTATCATAAGCGAAATAATTCAGATAGGTAAATTATGAAGGAATAGTAAATTAATTGAAGCATTTGAAGTCTATTCTTAATTATGATATTCAAATTTAATTTAATGTTAAATATTCACGATTACTAAAATGGAAGCCTAATGTATGTTGCTCCGTCTGATCAATTACGCTACCGATAATTTAGACCGGTCTAATAACCATTCTTGCTGTGTGATACGTATGACGCAAACCATCTGCTGTATGTCTCCTCGTCAACTGACTTGGTATTCAGATTTATCAGAAAAGTTGGATTTACCATGTGTGTGTAATGGGATTAGATTTTCTCGCTATCGATGATTTAATTGTGACTTCATTGCTACTGTGCTGACCGAGTGAGTGTCACATCGACCAAACCATATGTGAATGTTCGCTAGTGTAAATTTGTACATGTGTTTCTATCTGCAGGTGATTACTTAATCTCAATCACGGTATACATGCGCCAGACTACACTTTCCCACTGTGCGTGTTCATATGCTATCTTTGTCACATAACTCGGATTACATCGATTTGTTGGAATTTAATCATTCAGCTCCGATATGATTTACTGTTTAGTTCTCATTGAACTCGGAAATTGGAATTTTATGTTATACTGCCTTTCTCGCCTTCCCATTGGAATATCTCGTTCGGTGGATGTTTTTATTAACTCACTCAAGAAATCCTCATCTTGGCGACGTCTATCAAAGGTAAATTCCCGAAACGCTTGTTATGTTCCTACTATTGGTAATTCAGAACTATATTGTTTAATGAAAATAAAGAACTTTTTACGAAATTTTATCTTTTTAATTAATACGTTTTGTAAATTCTTCTTGTATTTTTATTATGTTATGAGGTCGGAGGGTCTTTTACCGATTGAACTTCAGACTACGGCTATTGGAGATTCAGAAAGAACTAAAACACTTTTGATGAGAAAATCAAATACCCTTCGAAATGTCTTTTCATTAAATAAAGGGGTTCAGTAATTTTTCATTTATTCCCCTATACTATCATGTAACATCAGAGTGAGTATATTAGCATTTAGTTTCTTTCATTTAAAACGAAAATTGACCGAATTTTTGGCAGAAAGATGGTTTACAGCGAGATGATAGAGTGTCGGTTGATGCGAGCTTACGATTTAGACTAATTCATGATGTCAGACGAAATTTTCAAAGTGTAGTACTTAAGATTAATGAGATTCCCGTAAATGGAAGAGTTTGCAGCCACCTCAATCATTGTCCGTCAGGATTACTCTCATTTTTCTAATCTGAAACATGTCCTACTTCACCTCCGACTATTTCCTGCAGTATTTTAATTCCTTCAGCGACGGACCCGTGAGGAAGCCCCCACATTTCGGCCCACGTCAGCTGCGTGATTGAAGAGGTCTATACCCACCGGCTGAGCTCCCGAAGGCTCCTCACACCATGGTATAGATCTCCTCAACTCCACGTTACTCAATTATCAGTTTATCATAAGAAAAATATATAAAAAAACTCTACATATAAAGGTGAATACGAATAATTCTTTACCGTTTATGTTTAGATCAAATTACATTAATTATTGAAAAGAGAGACCAAATGAAGAATTTTATTGTGGTTAATATAATAAATATTTAACATCATAATTCATTTAATAAAAATCTAAAATACAAAACGCATCTTACCGAACGATCTTGATCTGTGATTTCTAAAGCTGAGTCGAAAAGCCAATCGGTTATAGCGCTAGGTCGGAGTTATAGCTGTTCCTAATATTTGTATAGTTTTCTAGTAGTCTGAGTGTTCGGTTGTTGTCTGGATAGTCGAGTACCTATTACTGTAAATGGTTTTGGTTTAACAGTCAAACTTTCTTTTATTATTTTCTTACTTGTAAATGGTTTTGGTTTAACAGTAACCATAATGAGTTTGCTGTTTACTTATATATGCCTTTTCAGTTTATGCGGACCAATCAGAATTGAGTACCGCTTTAATT
>CAUHTR010006807.1:0-14621 GCA_959609185.1 Schmidtea polychroa | reverse complement strand
ATCAAGTAAGTTTAATATATTATCACCGATTATATGCCATGATCCTGAAATATATATATATATATATATATGCATGTGTGAGTGTGTAAATTAATCAAAATTAAAAAATTACAAAAAATGTATGATAAAGTAATCGAAAAGTATTTCATTGCTAAAAATCAATGTATTTTAGGCGGCAGTGGAAACAGACGGTAATTATAAAAGTAAATGCATATCAACTATTTTCAAATTCCAGGGTTCTTAGAATATTTAGATATAAGAATATGAACAAATTAATTAATTAATTAAACATTTATTGATAACTATCGTCCGAAATATAAACAAACATAAATTTTGACAACTGTAGAATTAAAAATCGATGATTGGCTATGAAGGGTTCTATACTGGTCAAAATTAATCTTTTCGTAAGCTTTATGAACCTTTGCATTTAAAAATTCCTGTCCAGTATTACTAAAAGATTTATTAACCACTAGAATTTATGAACAAAATTTTACTGAACCCCTTTATATTGACGAATACATTAAAATGTGGTATTTTAGCAAAATTAATTGAGAAAAAAAATTACAAAAATTTTTCAATAGAAACGATACACATAGACAATGGGAAAATACTAACGAATCATAGTTAGTTTTTGCACAATGACTAACTATAGGGCGATGTAAATTTTGTATTTTAACTTTATTGTAGTTCTNCGGTAAAGACTTTATGTCGATTTTTATAAATAAATTTTGTTTTGCACAGTTGAATTATTTCAATTTCTGTATAAGTTTTTTTCGTACTTAGATTGTATTTTATAGGTTTTTTGTAGGCTCTAGACACAGTTCTTATTGTGACTATTAGATAATCTGGCCCTGGAAGTATATAAATTAATTTAAAATATAAATTACCAATGTGGTCGAGAAGCTAGGGAGAACATTTGAAGTTTATTAATTAGATTTGAAAGTAACTGAGAACTCGTTATTAATTAAGAATATTTGTGAAAATTAAATCGTATTTATTTGTTTTGATAAACTGAAATGTGGATCTATTTATGCAAAGATTTGTTGAAAACAAAACTTTATAAGACGTTATAATGAAGAATTAAATAAAATATATGTTCGTGAATCCTAACACGAGAGGCGTCACTCGGGGAATATTATATACCAACGGTGGGCAAATGCGGCTCTTCGTTGAGTAAACTGCGGCTCATTGATAATTGAATTTTTGATAATTGAATTTAAAAATTGAATTCGATTTTTTTATTTTGAAATTTTTTCAACTGAATTTTTAAAAAAAAATTTTTTGTTGCAATTGTATTTTCATAAATGTTAAAAATTAACGAAACATTGTTTTTCACATTTTACTGCTTTTTAAAATTATTTTGTAGTAGGCGGCGCTTTGTTATAACAACGAGAGAGAAGCAATGAAAATAAATTTAGTGAAATTTAGTGAATTTTGATTAGTTAGTATTTTTGTTTGTACAATATTGCGGTCGTTTGTATATTTTAGTATAGTTTTCTATTCGTGTTTTTTGAAAAATTTGGTAAGAAGATTTTTTATGAAGCATTTTAAAATTTTAAATTAATTAAAATTAAATTTATGTCTTTTTATTATTTTGTTTAAATTTCAGTAATATAAGTTATTCAAATTTATTATTACAATGACCTCAGAAAACATCAAAAAACGAAAATACAAACAAGAAAATAGAACTTTTCAAGAAGAATGGACAGAAAAGTTTTTTTTTATTGACAATAATGGTAAATCGTTGTGTCTTATTTGTAAAGTTACAATTTCCAACTACAAAGTAACCAATTTACGTCGACACTATGAAGTAAGTCATCCACACTTATCAATTCAATATCCACTCAATTCAAAATTGCGAACAGAAAAACTTAAGTCATTGCAATCAGGGCTTCAAAACCAACAAGGACTAATGTCTTCTTTTAGTCGAGAAGATGACAGTGCCAACGAAGCTAGTTTTTTGTGAATCTTTGTTGTGAATCTTTGTACTCCACAATGAAGTTCGTGAAATCGAAATATCGTTCACAGTTGACCAATCAGCATCTTACAGAATTGCTGCGAACAGCTTTAACAAAGTATACACCAAATTTCAAAGATTTGACCAAAAGTCTTCGTTAATTCAAGAAATTTTATTACTTTTTATTAATGGATTTTTATTATATTTTATGTTTGTTACTTAAATTTTGAAATAATTGTTTTTAATAGCGTTTAAGTCTTTTTTAATCAAATTAATGAAATAAAAAAAAATATGTAGTTCACTATGGTGGCTCTTTAAAAAATAAATTTTCGGAAAATGTCTCTCATTGAACTCATGCGTGCCCACCCTTGTTATATACCTCACTTGGTGACATACAGCTTAAGGAACATATTATTAAAAAGTAAATAAAAATATTCTCAGTAAATGCTGAACTTTGTATCAATTTTATTAAATTCAAATGTGTTTAAAAAAGCTATTAGTTTCTATTGTATTTAATTTTTTCTCTTCATTAAGATTAAATCAATAATAAAGTTTTATTTCATAAAAATATAAAAATGACTCAGTCAATTCATTATTATTATTAACAGTTATTCCATATTTTGAGACGTAATTTAATTCAGCCAATGACTTTTAAAATCACAGTAAATTAAAAATACACTAATTCAATATTGCGATAATTCCCCAATTATCATTTTAAAAATTATACTTAACCCTTAAACCACTGAAATAAAATTACGAGGACAAACCAAACTCAACCAAACTGACCGTTACAAGCAAACCATGTGTTTGATCGTGTTCAAACCTGCAAGTTGTGGTGTGTAGTTTTACAGACGAAAAACGGTCTTACTGTTTGGAACGCGAAAATGTTTTGATTTGAATTGAATGGGGTTTTTATGATGACCGTCTGTAGACGGTTTTAGTGGTTAAAGGGTTAAATTTTAAAATAAACCTGCAAGTATTTTCATCGTTGATTTTCTTTTTTTAATTATTTTAAATATTCTCTTGAGATTTTCACATTTATAATTGCGTTTTAATTTAATTATTTATAAACTGACTAATGTATAATTGCTATGTGCACTATTAAATTTTAAAGCGAATTGAGTTTTGTAAAACCATTCTAACAATTGTTGTTTTTATTTAATCTTATTATTTACAATATTCAATACTAAATAGGCTGCATAAATGAAATACTAAATGAGCATTACCAGAGGAAAAATAAAGGAAGCAAAACTTAGATCTTTCAAAATGCTTGTTGCATGTATTTTATAAAGTTTGATGATGGTCAGTGTTTTTCAATAAAATATATTACTCTTTAAACATTAGCTGGCGTGACAGATTACTTTGATGATACTGAGTAATATATGGAAGAATTAAAAATAAAAATAGAAGATTTCCAAATAGAAAAAGACCAATTGGAAATTATAGAATCTGTATAAAGTCATCAAGAATTAATAAAACCTGTACTTGCAAAGTAGAGGACTGTCTGACTATCAAAAAAATTAAATTTAATCAAAAATGTTCATAGGAAGTAATGTTAGAGAGCTACGCCAAAAAAGTTAAAGATCACCTGGATCCTAGTGATAATTTATCGGTCATCAAGCATTTTTTACTTTAGCAAGCAAGCCAAAAAAGCAATATATCTGTCAACATTATAGCCAACTGACAACAATCTGAAAAATCCCAGAGGTGAGAGTCAATCCTTATCAAATAAAAACAACTACGCCCAATTCTAAAGAAGCAGATGAAATCGTCAAGTTGGTCTTTAGTGAAAAAGAAATGTTTCATTTATAATGACTATAAAATAATTTAAAACAATTTATAAAAATTTTATGAAGATATTTCAAAATTCTACGAAACTTGAAAATATTGACTTTGGATTGTGGCTTAATTTTAAATTTATTTTTAAATTATAAAGTTGTCAAAATCAAAAAAAAATTTTAATCTTTATAGGGAACGTTTGTATATTACATTGGGTTAGGCAATTTGTTACGGAGTGTTACAAGGTGTGGTAGTGAATACAAATTTTATTACGTAACGCTAATTTTCGAAAATATGAATGTTACAGAATGTTACAAACAAAAAACAAAGCATTCAACGTTTAAAATGACGAAATTTATTTGTACTTCTTTTAAGAATGTAAATATTTTATTTGGTTTTAATATAGTGTGGATAATGTTAAGAAAACAAAATTCAGTGTTGATGAAATAAAGTGATTTCAAATTTTTAAATATAAGGATAATTTTCACCTTTTATAACATGCTTCTTGATCGAATAAAAGATTTCATTTCGACTACACTATTAAATTTTGCTAATTCGACATTTCATGAACATTTTCATTAATCACATTTGTCAATAATCATCGCAAATTTCATTCTAAAGAAAAAGAAATTTTAAAAACAAAAATCCTTCGAAATACTATATTTCTATTTACTATTTGACACTAGATGGAATTTTAATTTTAAATACGTTATTAAAATTTTATGGAAATTCCATGAACATTTTAAGTTATAAAAAGTGGGGGGGGGAGTAAACATTTTGTTATGGTCTGTTACAAAGGAAGGATAAAAATGCCATTTTTCGCGTTAGGTAATTTATGAATGCTCCCATAAAAAAAAACTTTACATTATTCAATAAAATTAAGACTCAGTCAAAAAGTAAATAATTCAATTTAAAAAATATAAAAATTTTCGATTTCACATCTAAGGATATTGAAAGGGATAATTTCAGTACAAATATTTTCATTTTTTAATAAAACTTGCAGCAAAGGCATTTGTTAATTATTTTATTTTTATTTTATATAGTTACCCCAGGAAACTATTGTTTTCTAGTAATAGTATTAATAATTTTGGTTAGATATCTAAATCATGCTGCCGGATCTGTAACGCAAAATAATGAAAATTCAATGATTGATATGACTATTAACAAGCAAAAGATCTACGTTAATGTGGTTGTCAAACTCTTGTCAATTGCCTTCTCATTTACTCAAAGTAAAAACAGCAAAACGAAAACATCTTCAGGAGATGATAATCAGGTGAAATTATTCCAGTTGCGAATCACGGGATTATTCAGTGAGATGGAAAACGTGGTCATGCAAAGTATTGGATTTGCAATATAGAATGTAATAATATCGTCCTTCAGTATCAGATCGTGAATCCAGTGAGAAGATGGCCATGGCATTGCTTACAGAAGTAAGCCAGCTATTCAAGAATCCACATATTTCAATATTGGCTATCGAACCGGTCATCAGTTGGTTGCAGGAATCCAGATCTAGTCCTATCATACTTCCGTTTCTTGTAACTTTGTATCAATCTGGGTCACATATTTCCTCTATTGTTTCATTGTCAGAGGAATTGATAGAAGCGTTTATTTTATCAGGTAAAAATTACATTTCATTTTTCAAGTTTTCACAACTATAAGAATGAGAGGGTAAATTAATATAAGATAGAAAATAAATTAATTAACAGAGTTATAATATATGAAATAACTGGCAGAAATACGCAATGAAGGCATTTTCAATTGAGTTCGTGAGAGGATGCTAAATTTTCTTTTATTTTATCACGCACTGGAGTGGCAAGATTGTCATATTCTTGACGTTTTATTAGTCGTACAAATAAATCAGGAATCGAATATAAATTTTTACTTCAACAGCTTTGCAAGGTTCCACTGTGATATTTTTTGAATCATGATTTATAAATAAATTATTTTCCTTATAACGATCATTGCTATATTATATTTTTGAAATTATTAATCTAGCTTCTGTCTCTAGTTATAAAATAAAAGTCTGAATTATCTTGCCCTCCCCAATTTTATTGAATTTAAAAAAATTGTTACAGTGGTTCTTCAATGTCCATTTTTTAATGAATTAATTTAATTTCATGACTGTAATCCGACATAGCTGTCTGACTCTTTACCCGCATTATACGCTCAATGTTCGGTTGATTTTTACTCTGTTCCTTCAGAGGTTTGATAGTAAGGAGTAGTTCCAAGAAATGTTGATCGGTTTTGCACGTTTGAATGCTGTAATGCGATGGAATTTTTGGTACTTGTTTATTATCAGGACCTCCAGTAAAAAAATAATAATAATTAAAATTTGAAAATAACTTACGACATGTTGAGTGTGACCAGTACCCTTGTGAGCAATGCCCATAGGGGGAAAAATATCTTGTCGGATAAACTCAGAGTATACCTTTTGTTTGATATACATATTATAAGGTTTGAACAATTCGAAGGAGTTCCCGCCAATGGATTTTATTGAACGATGGTTCATTGAAAAGGTAATTTAGAGGTAATTTTTAGTTAGACCCTCGAAGGTTTATGGTGGGTCAATAACCTTCAAAGGGTTAAAAACCTTCGAATTTTTCAAATCCTATAAAAGTTTATTTAACAAAAGGTATACTCTGAGTTTATCCGACAATATATTTTGTCCCCCTATGCTTATTGCTCACAAGGGTACTGGTCACACTCAACATGTCGTAAGTTATTTTCAAAGTTTAATTATTATTAATCTTTTACTGGTTGTCCCGATAATGAACAAGTACCGAATATTTTAATATCGATATTTTTACTCATGAGAAAATGATTATTTTGTAGTCGGGAAAATGAGAATTTATCAAATCTTACGAACTCTTTCTTTTCTATGCTTATGGCTAAACATCAGACTGTCAATTTTGCAGATATACTTTTGACGCTAACCAGTTCGTGATTGAGTTAGAGACCCAATCTGAGAACATTCAATCTTAACCATTTATGAAATTGAATATTTTCTGAATTTGTTCGAAACATACTTTCATCCTTATCCCACCAAGCACTGGAATAGGTAAATCACATTTCACTTCGGGTTTAAAAGTCTATGAAATTTCAATTGTGAAAATATTCATCTTTAGATAAAAGTGACGGTGGTCCGACAAGTTGGTCAACAATAAATGCCTGTGTTCGCATTAATGTAGAATTCCAGCAACAGTATTGGAAGGAATGTATCAAACAGAACTCCTTTATGTGTCTCGTACAGCAAATTCTCGTCTCAATGCAATCAGCAAATCCCGACCAGTGGCAAAATCGAATTGTCGATTGTCTCGAACAGATTCGCCCTCAGCGAATAATCAATGAGCAATCGACGATTCTCATAATATTTTTTTATTTACAGTTGTTGCTGTCAGCAGCACAAAATTCACCGAGGCCTAGTTCGGCTTTCAAGAACTTTATTCAATTTCTCTTGAAAGTATCTGAAAGTAAAACATCGTCTGGGTTCCTTGGGAAGGTGGGATTGGGGAAAAAATCAAATTTATCATTTGAGTAAGTAAATTTATTATTCCTAAGGTATTGATTAATTTATACCGGGTATTCCTTTTGAAAAAGATGACACTCCCTCCCTGAAAAGCGATTCCTCTTATTTATTATTCAATGACATTCAAAAGTTCTATACATTTTCTTTACTTTCTAAGAGGTCCATTTGGATGAATAATTAAGTGATCATAATTACTAGCATCCATTGGTGACACATTTTACAATTAAATTCTATATTTTGAAATGACTTCAGTATTTGTAAAAGAATAAAATTTATTAACTAAAAAAATAATTTATTTATTCCTAATAAAGAAATAATTAAATTCAAAAATGGCAAATATAAACTTAAATTTGATCATAATTTCTGATATTTCAAAAATATTTATCGAATGAATTATTTTATTGTTCTATTTTTATAATGCAAAATGATGGCGCATTATTGATAAATAAACACAAATGTTAAATAATAGAAAGATATTTCGCGGATATGATTCTAAGTATCAATCATTGTCAAATATTAATTACGGACATCAATAATGAATTAATAGAAATTATTTCAATCTCAATAAATTTATTGCTGACTGAATATTAATTGCAGGAAATTGCAATTTAATAGTAACTGCTTCACTCAATACAAATTTAAAATAATTATTAACCCTTTAACATTGGCATTTAAAAACATTTTTAATCCCTCAAACGCAAAAAAACAGACTAAAAATTGTAAACATAATAAAAAAATCATACTCGGAATAAAAGACAAAGAATATAACAGAAATTCTAATTAATAAAGATATTTTTTAACAACTAAAAATATTGTTACAAATACTTATTTTTAAAAAAAATTTCTTGTATGGTAGATTTTATAACATTCATGTAATCTAAAAAATGTCTTCCCATGAAATTTACTACCCCATAATCTTCAATCTCTATCTCTTACACTCCTACTTTTTTTAATATAATTAATTTAAATATAAAGGAAAAATTGTACCATCAAAACACCATGAAAAAAATTTACAATATAATAGAAATATAATAGAAAATACAAAGCCATTTCATAATTATTTTCATATTTTATATTTTTCATTACCAAAATACACTGGACATCATATGATGTCTAGAGGTTCGGGGGTTAGAAATTTTAGAATATCATATGATAGACATAGTAGTTGAAGGGTTAAAATATGATGTTTAAATATTTTAAATTTTTTATCGCTTTATAATTTTAACTATCGTTAAATCCTTTAACTAACTATGTTCCTGAACTCGTATATAGAGATGACAGAAGAAATAATCGGAAGTCCCTTCGATGTAACTAGCGTTGTACTCTTTCCATGTATATTTATACGCCAAATTAACATATTAAACATAAATAAACATATTATGACCTGAGATATTTTCTTAAACATATTATGACCTAAGATTCCTAAACATATTTAACAATTTTAAATATTTTTAAACTTTTCTAAGCATTAAAATTCGTTTACGATTTCAACACCAATTATTTTCAACTTTGAAAAAGTAATATCAAAACATGCGCATTTATACAGTCATCAAATTCTGATAACCCACATTTTATGTTGTCTTCTTTTGCCAAGCTCAAAAGTTTATAAATGAATTCTTTAAAGATAATCTATATAATGAAGTTTGAATAACATTTATTATTCAAAAGAATAATAGGATTGAAAAAGATTTTTCAACTTCAAAAATTGAATGCAACTACAAAACCCGTGCAACTACAAAACACAAGAAAACCGATGAAGTCGCCATTAATCGCACCGATATTTGGCGATAAAAATAAAACATTCACGGTGCATTCACAAAATAACAATTTCCTAATTGATAGAGGTTCAGTCATCTCCCTATTACCCAACAAAATGTTCAAAAACTTAAAAACAACAAATGGTAAACTTACCGTAGCTAACGGTACCAACATAAGTGCATTCGGAAAACACACTACGACGATAACAATCAACAACAAAGGGTACAGCTGGTCGTTTACTATAGCCGAGGTACAACAGCCAATAATCGGTGCCGACTTCTTAACACACTATAACTTACTAGTAGACTGTAGAAACAAAGACTTAGTCGAAAACCCCATCACAAAAACGAAAATTAAACTATCAACAACCAATTACTACCCACAAATTGACATTGGAGTAATACAAACAAACTCAACCAATAAAAAAGAAACAATCAATCACGGTCCGGAAATAACTCGGCTACTAAAAAATTTCAACAAATTAACTGAACCGGTAACATTCAATGAGAATTCGAGCAACCCAAACGAACACTCAATCATAACATTGAGCAACCCAGTACACTATAAAGTTAGACAACTGGACCCACAAAAAACAGAAATTACTAAAGAAATATTTAAACTACTCGACAACAAAATAGTAAGACATTCAAACTCAGAATGGTCTTCCCCACTCATGCTCAAAAGGCTAATGTGGAATGGAGAGCTTGTGGTAACTACAGAATGCTAAACAAGATCTCAGAAGCAGACAATTACCCCCTGCCAATAATAGGAGATATTAAAAGGGGCAAAGTTCTTCTCAAAAATAGACCACAAAATTCCAATCAGGAAAGAATACATTAAAAAAGCAGCTATCGTAACACCAATTTGCATGTTTGAATACAACAGAATGCCTTTTGGTTTACGGAACGCAGCTGCGACATTCCAACGCTTCAGCGATCAGACCCTAAAAACAACCAAAACATAATCGCATACCTAGACAACATATTGATAACAAGCCCAGATAAGAGACACAACTAAACGATGTCGAGAAATTGTTTCAAACCCTCGATACTGCAAATCTAAAGATTAACATCCAGAAATGTGAATTCCTTAAAAAGGAAATTGATTTCTTAGGACACACACTAAACGAAAAAGGACAAAACCAATAGAAAATAAAATAAATACAATACAACAATTCAAACTACCAAAGACGAGCAGAGAACTAAGGTTTTTGGGAATGGTAAACTTTTACCACTCATACATACCAAATTGTAACGAAATATTAGCACCTTTAAGCGAACTAGTTAAATCAAAAAGAAATATGGAAATCGACTGGACAGAAAAAACCGTCAGAAATTTCGAAATAGCTAAAGATAGCTTATCCCGAGCTACCTTACTGGGATACCCAAATCCAGAATTAGACTACAATTTAGCAACAGACTGTTCGGGTTTCGCAATGGGAGCAACGCTATATCAAGAAAACGAGCTCGGTAAATAACCTATCGGATTTTTTTCAAAAAAACTAAAAATACACCAAACCTGGTATTCAACTTTTGACCGGGAACTCCTTGCGATACATGATGCCATAAAATATTTCCAACACCTACTGGAAACCCAAAATTTTAAAATCCTGGCCGACCATAAACCGTTAACAAATGTAATACAAATGAAAAATCCATCCCCAGGGCAGATAAGACAATTGAATTTCATTTCACAGTTCAATTGCACTATCGACTACGTCGCAGGAGCAGCAAACATTGCAGCAGATACACTATCGAGGATTGAAACAGACATAAACACACTGGAATTCAGTGAAATTATCGAAACCGAACAGATTAAAAATAAAAAAAATCCTTAACGAATTACCAACGAAACACAGCCTAAAACTAAAAAAATAGACGAAATCTAGTATGACATCAGCAATGAAAATTCCCCTAGACTCTTGCTACCAACAGAATTCAGGAACACATGTATTTCAAAAGTACATAACCTCAGCCACCCAGGAAACAGAGCCACGTACGAAATAATTGATAATAAATATGTATGGCCGAATATGAGAACAGAAAAAAAACTATTGCATACTTTACCTGCTACACTGAAAAAAGAGTTGAATCAGCAATATTGTATACTTACCTGGCGCGAAGAGAAATCTTCGCGTCTCCTGCATAATCCGTAAAAAAATATTTATATATATATATATATATATATATATATACAGGGCCGGCTTTAGTTGGAAGCGGTGGATGCAAAGCATCGGGGCGCCTCTCGGAAAGGGCGTTAAAAAATTTAGAATTTTTGTTTCTTTTTAATATTTAACAAAAAAACCATTAACAAATTTTTTTTTAATAAGAATTTTTTTTTTAAATAAAATTTCCTTGAAAAACTACTGGCCTACTAGTTTTCGAAGTGTTTAAGAATTGTTTAATTATTTCGCAAAACAAAATAAATTATACATGCATAAATTTATTTTGAAACGGCTTGCTATATTCGGTTTAGTTATTTCGATTAAAAAAATTAATGCTAAAAAAAATTATTTTAAAAGTCTACCAGTTCTATTCAGTTTTCAATCAGTTCAGTTGTTATTTGGTAAACTTTTTTCGCTAATAAAAAAAAAATTAATATTAAAATTTTAATAGTAAAATAAAAAAGTGTTCAGTACAGTTTAATAGTAAAAAGTGTTTTGTTTCAGTACATTAGTTATTTTGCGGAATTGAATCATTGTACGGTGGTAGGTATTATTTAATTATTTTTATCTTTACTTCTAAAATTTATATTTTTTTAATTAAAAAATTTTTTATTAGCTTACCTATATCATAAAATATGAATTCAAAGACAAAATTATCCGGGTGTGAAAATCGAAAACGAAAGGCGAAGAGAGAGTTGGAGGAACAAAAAAATCAGGGAAGCCTTAACCAATATTTAAAAAAAGCAAATTTGACAATACCTACAATAACGTTAACGGATGATCAGATTATTCCAGAGGATAGCACAAATGGTGAAGTTAGAAATAATGCCACTAATGAGACACAATCTATAAATTTACAAACAGAAATAACATCTTCATCTAACAAAGAGCTTCAAACCATACATTTAACTGAAAGTATAAGTAATAGTGCTGATTTTCATTCAATTGATCCCGCAACTTGGCCTAAATTTATTAATGATAAAATTAGAAAAATTATTATTGAGCAAGGACCAATGCAAATAAGGAAAGAAGTTTATCCTCGTGATGATGATGGACGAAGTTTTACTAATTATTATTACAATCGTAAATTACCTAATAATGAAATTATACCAAGATCATGGTTAGTTTATTCAAGTTCAGCAAACCGTGTTTTCTGTTTTTGTTGTAAATTGTTTATAAATCAAATAGAAGGAAAAAAGCATTTGATTATAAATGGTTTTAGTTGCTGGAGAAATTTGTCAAAAACACTTGCAGCTCATGAAGTTAGTACATTACATGTTAATTGTTTTTTAAAGTGGACTCAATTAAGAAAGAAAATGAACAACTTAACTACAATAGATGCTGAACTCGAAAAAGTATACGCAGTTGAAAAGAAACATTGGTACGCTGTTTTGGAGAGAATTGTCGAAATCATAAAATATCTTGCCAGACAATGCCTGTCTCTGCGTGGCTCGTCAGATACTATCTATGAAAAAAATAACGGTAACTTTTTAAAATTTGTAGAACTTTTTTCTAAATTTGACATTGTAATAGCAAATCTTTTAGCAAAGATACAAAAAAGGAGACACAAACAGTTCATTATTTAGGCAAAACTATACAAAATGAAATAATATCGTTGATCTCTTCGAAAATTTTGCAAAATATTATTCAAATGATAATTAATGCCAAATATTTTTCTCTAATATTAGATTGCACTCCTAATATTAGTCATAACGAACAAATGACATTTATAGCCAGATTTGTCAATAAAGATGAAAATAATGAAGTTGCAATAAGCGAACATTTTTGGGGATTTTTAAAAGTATCTGACTCCACAGGAAAAGGTTTTGCAACTTATCTTATTGACAAAATTAAAGATTTAGGTTTGAATATTAATGATCTACGTGGACAAGGTTACGATAATGGCGCAAATATGCGTGGGGAAAATAATGGGGTCCAAAAACGTATTTTAAATTTGAATTCTCGTGCATTTTTCGTCCCATGTGCTGCACATACACTTAATTTAGTAGTGAATGATGCAGCCAAAATTAACACAGAATCATTTAGTTTCTTTTCCACTATTCAAACAATTTATAATTTCTTTAGCGCTTCAACAAAACGATGGGAGTTCTTAAAAAAAAATACTAAAATTACAGTAAAACCTTTGTCACCCACCAGGTGGGAATCAAGAGTCGATGCCCTTCGTCCACTTAGGTTTGAAATAGCTGAAATTTTAGATGCTTTAGTTGACATTTATGAAAACCTAGAAATAGACAATAATACAAAGCATGAAGCTAAGGCTGTGGCTTTCAAAATAAATGAGTATGAATTTATATGTTCAGTGGTTATTTGGTATGATGTTTTAAGTAAAGTTAACGTTGTTAGTAAACTGCTCCAAAATCCAAATCAAAACTTAAATGTTTCTTCAGTTGCGTTAAATAGTCTTATTAAATTTATTGAAGAATATAGATCCGATGAAAATTTTAGTCTTATTCTTCAAACGGCAGAAAATATAGCAGCTGATTTAGAAATACCGGCGAAATTCAAAGATAATACGTTACGAAGAAGAAAGAAAAAAATTTTTGGTTATGAATCTGTGGACGAAACGCCAGTTGATCCGATACTTAAATATAAAATATCATTTTTTCTGCCAATTTTAGATATTACTATCAATTCTTTAAAAGAAAGGTTTAATCTTTTCACAAAATATAGTGAAAAATTTGAATTTATACATAATATAAAAGAAATTAACAAAATGGATGATAATACATTAAAAAACATTGTTCTGATTTAGAAATAATGCTAACCGATGGCGAGAAAAAAGATATATCTGCAACAGAATTATTTAATGAAATAAAAATAGCAAAGGAATTTTTGAAAGACTTTGAAAACCCACTAAACATCTTGAAATATATATATAAAAATCTACTGGATTCCATTTTTCCCAATTTTGTAATTGCTATTAAAATATTTTTAACTTTACCAGTTTCAGTTGCTAGCGGAGAACGATCTTTTTCGAAGCTTAAACTAATTAAAAATTATTTAAGATCAACAATTTCACAAGAAAGATTAGTTGGTTTAGCAATGATATCGATTGAAAGTGATATATGCGACAAATTAGATATACATAATTTAATTGATGAATTTGCCAGTTTAAAAGCTAGAAAAGTAAATATCTAGAATAATAGTTTTGTCAATTTTTATACAAAATATATGTATGTTATGTAATTTTTGTATATTATAATATTGTTTCAATAAAATAAAAAAATATATAAACAAAATAAAACCTGTATTTCACTTGGAAAAGAATTATTATTAATTTTTTAATGTTTTTATTACAAATTTAATATTGCCAATTGAATTACGTTAATTCCAAAAAACCAATAAAATAAATGGGCGTCTAAAATGAGTTTCGCATCGGGGCGCTACTAATGCTAGAGCCGGCGCTGTATATATAT
>CAUHTR010006806.1:0-11962 GCA_959609185.1 Schmidtea polychroa | reverse complement strand
TTGATGTTAGGGTATAGTGTGGACCCGGGAACAAAGACATATGACGTCATCGATGACGTCACAAAGACATATTACGTCATACCCCCTACCCCCCGGGGGGAGGGGGGTATTTTTTTTTTTTTTTAATTTTTTTTTTAAATTTTTTTAAAAATTTTTTTTTTTAAAAATTTTTTTTTTAAATTTATATTACGTTGCGGTATTTTAAAATTTATATTACGTTGCGGTATTTTAAAAATATATTACGTTGCGGTATTTTGAAATTTAATTATATTTTATTCACATCATTCGAAAGGTCTTGAAGAGATCTATGCAAAGGTTTCACCCGGGTCCACACAATACCCTACTCTACTGTTTTCTCTCTCTCTTCAGGAATCTGGCGGCAAAATCACTAGTTTGACGCCGGATGGGATTCAGTTTAGTATATTGTAATAATTAGAGCCAAATAACTCGAAACTTGCCTTCCATTAAAATTTGCACCAAATATCACATCACTGTTTATTTTAAAGTGATTAAATAAAATTAAAAGTGCAAAAATTCAAATAAAAAACAGGTAAAACTCAAAAGCTTGAATTAAAATTTAAACTAATTAAAATCAGAAATTAATATTTTGTGAGGGGAAGTCGTGAGTAGATAGCAAATAAAAAGTTAAAGTTAATTAAAAGTGATGATTTATCTCCGGTAAAGTTATTATACAAATGTAAACTAATTAACTTAGTAATTAATTATTCAAAAATTTTGCTGATAATCCTGAATCGTTCAGGTGCAATGGTGTTCCATTAAATGGAGGATTAATAGGAACCTCTAATTTAAAAATTAGAACCTCATTTGATCTCAGATCAGTAATTGCAGTTTTGGGACCCATTGTTTTAGATGTGAGCATCCAATTTGGAATAATTATTAATAGCTGAAATTTAGGGATTAAGTTGATAAGGGCACGACAGGACACAAATAAATAGAGGATAGAGGATCGACGAAACAGTTGAAAGAAGCCAGAAACCGGAAAGAGAAAAAGAAACTATAGAGAAGTTAGAAAGTTTCCGTACTTTATTGAGTAGTTTACCTTAGTAAACTTGCTCAATTCTTTTATAAAAATTTGAAATTGTATATAAAACCATCGATTCTGTGAAATTGTGATATAAAAAAATTAACTTTACTATTTTTTGGGTTCAATGTGATTTATTCCAAGGGACACGCAGAGTCAAAAAATCAAATCCTACCGGAACATTTATTATTATTCAACCCACAGTAATGACTTAAAAGAATAAATAAAAAATTAAATTCAACTGGAATTTCTAAATATTTTGAAAGATGAATTCTAAAATTTCATGGTTTCAACTTATTTACCAAATTTTCCGCTTCAGAAACTCACAAAAACCCATAAATAAAAAAACCTTTATAATCAGTATTATCGGCAAAGTTTCACAAATTAAAATAAATTTTTCGAGCATTATTTTACACTTTGACGGACACTCAGAACAATAAAGTAAAAAATTGACTCTCCATGTTTTGAACTTTTAGAGATGTTAGAAACATAGTACTATTTATGTTTAAATAAACTTAGTTTGAACAGATTAAGCACTTAAATTAGGTTGCGGGTATAACAGACTGTTATGTGACAATGACGGCTATTACCATTTCATTTTTGACGGCTATTGCAGTCATGTTACATTGTGAACTTGGCGTTGAAGGTTACGGACACAAGTGTCCGTCAACGTGTTTAAATTAATATTGACCTTATCCTGATTGGGAAATCATAAACTGTTTATTAAAATCACATTTCTCTTTTCTAATAATTCAAATTCAAATTACTTTAATCAATACGGCATAAGAGAATATATGCAAAATTCCAGATGTGATTGGTTGATAGAGTTTGTAGAAATTATTTTACTGCTTGTCCAAGAAAATTTAGTTAATTTCTGAGAATGTATGTGTGCATCAATAGGCTTTCCTTACTCTCATACATTTAGTGGGAAATGAAACAGACTAGTATTTATTTTACGAAATTATTTACCATAATTCTAAAATTTTTCCAAACTCAATGGAGAATTCCCATGAAAAATTAAATCTCACTCATGAAGATTATTTGGAATTTTCTAAAACGTTTTGCACCGTCAATGAAGTTGGATTTGTATATGCCAATCAAGAAGAGACAGCTCCAGATCTTCGGTTGTCAAGGGCAATGGTCAAAAGACGGATGTAAGTAAATAGATTTTGATAAAATAGAATCGTACATTTAAAGCGGAAATAAAAATGATTGAATTAAATATGTGAAAGTAATACCAAAAAAACAGATTAAGTTTTGATAGGAAATGGGTGTCAAAATGTCAATTTATGAATGCAACTGATCTTTTATTTACTTGAAATATATCATTAAAGGTATGTTATAAATTGCAAATAAATCATTAAGAAATTTAATATAAAATATTTTTATTAGATTGAATTATTACGGAGACTTTCATCTTGAAATTTCTGTTATTGTGTCTCATAAATAAAATTTAAATATAAAAATTACTGAAGTAAATGAATAAATCACTTTTTCAACTTTGGTACTATATATAAATAACTGAAGATAATACTGATTAAAAATTTCATTTATAAAATCACAATATTTTCTGAAAGTTTAATTTTCACCACAAGGAAATAAGAAATAAATGGCGTATTTTTGTTGGCACTTTAAATGTCTTAGGAAATTTTAAGATTGACTAATTCAATTCTAACAAAATAATATAATAATAATAATAATAATAATAATAATAATAATAATAATAATAATAATAATAATAATAATAATAATAATAATAATAATAATAATAATAATAATAATAATAATAATAATAATAATAATAATAATAATAATTTTGATTAACTGATTTTTGCATCAGAGACTTTAATTTTTCAGTAACTAACTGGAACGTTTGTTAGTGACAAATGCCCTTTTACTTTGTCAAAGGTATGAACAGTTGCATCTACAATTATTTTACATATAAAAATTCATTAATTTACTAATTATATAATTGAATAATTTTTGCAATAATTGAGTGACATATGTGCTATAGAATAGAGACAATTATCATATTAATTGCATTTGCTCGAATGCACAATTATCCAAAATTATTTTAATCAATAGAAAACTATGGAAATTTATTATTTCATTGTTTTATAATAAGAAATGGAATTTTAACAAAGATTACATACTAAATTAATTAAAAAAACATTAATTTTCTTCTACTAATCAATTTTATAATAAAAATGCATCCGCTTTCATATTTGAAATTGTTTTAAATTTATTTATTTACACAATGAAAACTGTCAAATATTTAAGTTTTTCAATTGAATTTTACGTGAAGTGTCATAAACTTTAACAAAAAATATTTTTCAATTTTTGATTCAATCTCAAATTTGTATAATATTATGAAATATAGTCATTAAAACAATAAATTTCCTAACAATTTAAAGAAAATTCAAATTTTGGTAATATCATAGATATTCAAAAATGCAAGCCATATCCATAATTCTTTCGAACAACTTTTGGATTATTATTGTGTAGTTTCATTTTAGATATGTTAAGCTTGCTAATAAAAATATAGGACTCTGGGCCAGAAGATCTTTAAACTAAATGTTTTTGATGACATAGTAGTATTTACTTGTTAACCGTATCCGCTTAATTATTCTTTTACTGCCTCGTAACTCATTGAATTTTTATTTATTGAAAGCTAAAGTAGATGGATGTGAGTGCACTGGCTCAAATGGGTATGACTCATCGTCTCAACGACTACAAGATGATGAGGCATAATATTTGTTATGATTTATGGCCTTTGTTCTACAGCTTGTCAAACACGTCATGTCAAAGTCCAAACATTTTCAAATATTCCATTAATTCCTCTAGGACCTAGAGTCATGTAAGCCAGTTTGACAAAAAGAGTCGAATTTTTGAAAATGTTTAACTTTGACATGATCAAGAGTATGACCCATCATCTTATAGTCTGACTCACCCTCGATCAGATCAATGAGTCATACCCATGTAAGCCAGTGAGCTCACGTCTATCTATAACCAAAAATTTACAATTTGAATTTTTGAATTGGATATTTCAGATTTACGATACTGTCAGAATTTATTTAATCTTTTACATCGAACTCTCAGAAAATTCAGAAAATTATTTGTAACTATTAATATGGGAAACAATTACACCAAGTCTCACTACTAATTAATGATGGTATTGCCGGAGTCGCTATTTATGGACAAAATTGTTTGTTTTAGATGCAAATATAAACTTTCGGCACAGTCTTTATCAAGTCTAAGTCAACAGATATATGGTTTTAATCTAGTATAACACTTCAAGCTATGAAACAAAAACAATCTTAATCTTCGAGCTTTGATGAAAAAAATAAATAAAAATTTTTACTGACAATAGTTATTAATACATTTCTTTTTGTTATAAATAACATTTTCTGGTTAAGTAAATATTTTTCCTGGGACTCATTACCAGCTGGAATTTTTTAAATGAATGAAATACATTACGAAATAATTTTCAAATAAATATGTTTATTTATTTATTTAAAATAATTAAAAATAAAATTTAATTAAAAAATTTCAGTTCAAATTTGCTTATGATATTTATTTATTTATTATTCTTGCCTTTATGTGAATAAAAACAAAAAATTCATGATAGTTTCAATTATATTACTTTCATAATTGTTTATAAGTTTCAATTTACTAAATGTTCTTTCAACTGAAGGTACAGTGACCGGCATCTGGTAAAGTAATAAAACCACAAAAATCACGAAATTTGAGGTTTTAATTAACATTTCTGAAGTGTTTTAGTTGTCATATTTCAATAAAATTAATTGAAAATCATTATAAAGTACCCATTTTAATGCACCACTCCGTCTCACGATAATTGCTTACCAACCTTTGCTTACCATACTTTACTTTACTTCCCATAGAGATGGAAAATTTCCTAAAATTAATTGTTGTTTTGGTGTGGCCAATTCTCTAGATTGTAAGTATGTGTCTAACAGTAAATAAACTATTAATTTTAAATTATTATTTAAATAAACTATTAAATATATGATATTTTATTCAAATAAGAGATATATTTTTACATATTTTTCCAATATATTTTGACAACTCAACTGTCATCATTAGGCACTAAACTATTTAAATAAAAACAATTATACTTAAACGTTTAGTAGTAATTATAATTATATGTGAGGAATGCAATAAAATTTATTAATCATAATAAAGTTAATTAAACACTGAAAATATCATTATATTTGTTGTATTTTCAAAGAGAATATGGTTAAATAAAAAATAAAGGTTTACCTCAAAATAAAATGAAAGCTTTTAAATTTCTCAAAATGACCCACGTTGGGAAACATTACTTTAGATGTAACTACCATTCTAAATACATATTTTTATAACATTGACTGAAGGTAGGTTTCAATCGGTGAGCTTATTACTACAATTCATTTTAAACACCAGATTCGTGTTTATCACATCAACATTACATTATCTTAATTGTTTGGCTCCAAAAATTCCTTCATTAATCAATATTTAGTAGATTATCCAGTGAATCCTCATCAATAATAACTGCGATAAAAGAACCAATCACAGGATAATTCCTTAAGCCAATGAAATCATACATACCAGCTTTGAAACACAATGAGAAAAATATTAAAATTAATTTTTTATGAAAAANTACCAGCTTTGAAACACAATGAGAAAAATATTAAAATTAATTTTTTATGAAAAAAAAATTGTTTTCGTAATCAATAATTAAACCGTTTATCATTGCCGGTAATGACGATATACAAATAAATTCACTGTAAAAACAAATGTGAAAAATTCGAAACTGACTCACTCAACATGAAAAGTAAAAGCATACTTGATGGTTATCAATTATACTAGAAACATTTAAATGTTTCATCAGTGTGCAATAAGCTATTATTAACATTATATTACCTGCAACACTTTTTTAAAAAATAATAATAAAATGTTAATGGCACAAAACATTGTTAGAATTTAACAGAAAACTGAACCTGATCAAACAGAAATCTAAAACGATTATTTATTTGAGACTAAAATTGATATATTTACATACTCACAGAAAAACACACACATACACGCTCAAGACGAACGCACACACTTATGGCGAACACACAGACATATCAGATCAGCAAGCATGCTTGATCATACGTCAACTGAGCATATATTGTTACTGATGAAACATTAGAATCTACATCAGATCAAAACTATTAAACGCTAAATGCCCTTACGTTAATTATTTCATTTTTATTTACAAACACAATTAATTTTTAAATTTTGATGGCGTATTTAATATCTGATCGATTATTCGAATAAATTCGATATTGGATTAATAAAATGGAATTTAAAAACAATAGAGATTCGTCAATATTTATAAGTGAGGATTTATAGATTTTTGGATATTGCTATTACCGAATGGGTTGTCGAAATAATATATTTCCAATAATATATTTTCATTTAATTCAGATGAACAAGATTCTATTCAAAAGAAAACCTTCACGAAATGGATAAATAAATATTTGAAAAAGGTATTTTGTTTTTTTACTTTTTTTCTCACTATTCGATTTTGAATTTATAATTAATATTTCTAATAGTTGCAAAATGTATTTCCATAGAGATATTTAATGCGTTATCACATTCAAACAAGGATAATGTAATATTTCATTTATTTTCATTATGACGAAAGATCAAAAATATATTTTCTACATAACATAAAATTTTATTATTTTTTTGACCTTTTGTCATAATGAAAATATATGAAATATATCATTTTAAAAAAGCAAATAAAAAGTGATTAAAAAATTAAAAATTTTTACTAATACGTAATTAAATTATTCACACATAATGAAATTATTGTTATTTTTATCACTTGAGATTTTAATTCAAAATTAATAATTTATTTAATGATTTAAACTCAATTTTAATTGTCCATTTAGAAAATAAAATGCAAACCTTAAAATTATTAAAAAATTTATTTTATTTTTATTTTTTACTCATTAAATCGATAAATTTATTTTTTATTTACTTAACAGCACACAACGGATCAATGCAATGCAAATCGATTTTTTATTTTTCTGCTTATTTGAATGTTTTATTCATTTATTAACTAATTTAAATAATGAATAAATTAAATAGTTATAAATAAAGCTAAGTTGATCCCCATGGTAAAGTGTTTATCAAAATTTTTGTAATTAAATTTAAATTTAAATAAATATTTATACAATCTTTAAAGTTTTTTTAATTGGTACGTTAAATAAGTTTTTTAAATAAAAATTTTAAATTTATAAATTGGTAATTAAATTATGTGAATTATTTACAACTTTAAAAAAGATTCAAGTTTATTAAAAACAGCAATGAAAATTTTCTATCATGAAATAGATGAGGACTATTTTTTAATAAACTTGAAACCTACAGCAAATTATTATGTCGTTTATTAAATATTTTATTGTTTATTGATGCTTATACAAGGAAACCATAATTTTATATTATTGCCACCTAATAATAGTATGATACTATATCAATGGAATTTTTTTACAACATATTATGCAAAAATTGGAAAAAAGGCCTTATGTGCAAACGTGTGCTACGTTCTGAAACTTTTTACATTGCTGACTTTTATCAGTGCATCTGTTATTTTGACTTCTTAAGTTCTTTTTAATATAATGCAAATGTTCATATCTACGTAGATATATGATATAGTACAATCTTTAAAATAATAAATGAAAGTCAGTTTTTAGTCCGTGTTATTCCGAAATTGTGTAAAACAAAGTTAAGTGTACTTAGCAACTGCACATTGATATTTTTGTGCTGGTTCAACAAAGTATCAATATTAGCACTGATCCGAATGCACATTAATCTTTATTAGCTCTTTCTAACATATCGATTCTTCGTTATATTTTGTTTATTCAATTTATAATAAACTGATTTCATATCCTATATATTTTTTCTCAATATTAATATTAGTAAAATCTTGGATTTTATTTTTTACCATTTCTCGAAAATTAAAACTTCTGTTAAGAAACCCTCCAGGACACTGTCCCCTTCCCACCTCCGCTGAGGAAAATATATTAAGCTAAATATATTTTGCTTAATATTTTTATGTAGGTCAACTCAATTTCAATTATTTTTATGAAAATTTTCAAAGTATTTGTGTAGATCACACATACACACATCCTCACAAAAACTTGTGTCCCCTTGTGTTGAATAGAATAATTTTTTGATCTTTTGTCAGAATGAAAATAAATGAAATATCATCAAAATATTAAATAGATAATTACAAAAAATTCGGATGCAAATCAATTAAAAATGCTGTAAAATTAATAACAAAAATTAATTAAAATTTGAAAGATCAATATTTCTCAGAGGAAAGGTATGAGAGAACAGTGAATAGGAAAATGAATTAGATAATTTAAAATCGATGGAAAGTTCCTAGGCGATGTTATTACGAAGTACTAATTAATTAATTAATTAATATCTTGTTGACGACATTAACCATTTTGGTTGGAAATCAACATTAACAATGATATACTTTATTGTATTTGTTTACATGGGATATTTAGAAAACAGTGGCATGGCTTCTAGAGGAATATAATTAATTTTTTTTATCAGCCTTATATAAATAGAGGTAAAGTTAATCAAAATTGCCTTTTTCGGTTGAAACGAAATTTCGAAGGAAAAGCAACGTTAAATGTTATTAATTACAACTACTTGATTAGAGTGCCCAACAGTTTAAAAGAAAAGAAAAGGATTCGTAAATGTTTAATTGTTTATGCAGATTAGATTCACAAATAGTTTGTTGGTGTTTCCATTTCGGGCCACTTAGCCATAGTATAAACTAATGATTATCAAGTTGGTACGTACTAACTTTGAATGAAATTCTAAAGTTTTGTTAATTAAGAGAGTTGTCATTATATAGACAATAAACCTTATTATGTTGGGTCTTGTTGCTTTAATCTAAAAGACATGTAGAGTCAGGAATTAGTTTATTTCCTGCCGACATCATTTCTTTTGGTAAAAATTTATATTTAAAACAGATTTTATTTTTAAATGATTATTATTTCTATTTCTTTTTTCAGCATGATTCTAATTTGATCGTGAAAGACCTCTTTGTTGACATTCGTGATGGGCTGATGCTGATTTATCTGTTAGAAGTTTTATCCGGGACCACCATGGTAACTTAATTAAAATTTATTGTCGATTTCAATAGATGATAACAAAAATATTTTCCAGAAAAAAGAGCGTGGTTCGAACATGAAAAAATTGCATTATCTAAGCAACGTGAAAATTGCTCTCAATTATTTATCGGAGAAAAAGGTAAATATTGATGGCTAGCAAATATATTTAAACAGTATTTGCGTATGAATATCGAGAAATCAACTGCAAAATTTTCATTGACATCTATATTTTGTGTCACAAATAGATGTTGGCTTTTGTTGATTTTGTTCATCAATGAGAGTGAAATATATATGTCGATATTTCTCATTTTATCGAATTGCACATTTATGGATTTATTTGCACTTTTCATTTTCTGTAATTATTTCAATCCTGTTTCCGGGGATTTTCTAGGAGTTTTCCTTTTGAATAAGATTTTTATCAAATTTTATAATGATATTTTCAAATATTTTTTTGAGAGAATAATGTCTATTTAAATGTTAATTGTCTTTTATTATTTCATTATCAATCATTAATTACAATTATAAATTAATTTTCTGTGAATTAGCTAATTTGCAAGTGATGTGATTTCCAGTGTAGCAGGGAAAGTATGCAATAGAGTTTAATTGATATTTTAAGACATCTATTTAAAAAAAAGAAAGGCATTTATGGTTAAAATTTCCATTTTTGATACAAAAATCATAATGACAAGAAGACTAATGGATTTCCACTGGATACGAAGTAGGATTATTAACCAAATTTTGTGAATGACTAAAAAAACATTATTTCACCACTATAATGATATTAAAAACTTTGAACTTATGGAAAGTCAATGGAAATGAAACTATTTAAATCCCTTTTTTTCCGGTATTAACTTACAAATTTAAAAAATAAATTTAAATCTAAACATTAATATTTTTTTAATAATTATAAAAAAACTTGGAACCAAATCGCATCTAATTTCAGATAAAATTGGTCAATATCAACCCTTCAGATATCGTAGAAGGGAAACCAGTTATAGTACTTGGCTTGATATGGCTTATAATTCTTTACTTTCAAGTAAGTTTGGAGTGAATCTAGAATGGTATTGTATTGGTTTCATGTTCTAGATTCAAGAAAACGATATAGACAAAAAGTCTCAGGAATCTGGCACTGTCCGTCAAGCGACAGATAATAGTGGCAGTGACAAAGGTGTGAAACTGAAACTGTTGACCTGGATTCAAAATATTATACCACGGTAAATTAATAAATTTTGTTTTAATGAGCTAATAGTTATAATACATTTTTGAAATAAATATTTTAATAATACAATATAGCTCATTTTAGTTGAGTTAACCGACAAAAGTTACCGCAAAATATGTTACTGTCAACTAATGAGTATATTAGTTTGTCGGAATGACATAAAATCCAAGTTCGAATAAATTCTAAAATATTCTTGGTATAAAAAATTTTACTATTATTTACAACGAGAGTGTTACCTAATTATTTTATTTAATTATTGTTTAAATATGATGTTTATGAAACTTTTCCTAGAGAAATAGTTACAAAGGAAAAGATAAATCAGGTGCTCTCATGCTTATCTGTCCATATCTTTTCTTACTTTCGGTACTCTTCAAAACAAAAAAAATTTGGAGGGATTTAAAAATAAATTGTAAAAAAATATTTAACAATTACATCAATGCATTTTTGCTGTTTAGATTATAATAATGTGGCATATGGTAGTCAAAGGATCAAGAAATACTTTGGTTACATTCTGAATTATAACTGCTTCAAGACTCTTGTGACCAATTTATAACCTTCTTAATAAACTCTTTACAACCAATTAGACATGAATATTCAATGAAATAATAATTATTAATATTTAGAGAATACAATTTGACGATTACGGATTTCGGAAAATCTTGGAAGAACGGAAGAGCATTTCACGCATTGATAGAAGTTTTCAATCCAAATCTAGTCGACATGAAAATAGTTCTTCAGAATGACCCTCAGAAAAACCTGGACAGTGCTTTTGATATCGCCGAAAAGCATTTAGGAATTGCCAAATTATTGGACTCTGAAGGTGAACTGATTAGGTTTTTCGGAAAAGAATATTTTTCATTTATACTTTTAGATCTAATTGCTGAAAAACCGGATGAAAAATCCATAATGACGTATGTATCACAATTCCTTGAATTGAAAGTCACCAGACCCGAATCACCGAGAAAGAAACTCAAATTATCAGTGCCAGTAGAAGTTTTAAATACTAGAGTGATTATATTATAATCTTGTTTCAAATTTAGGAACCCGTAAAATCTATCGAAAGAGAAGTCAATGATAAAATTAAACGTTTTATTATCAATGTCAAAGAAACACGGATCGAAAAATTAAAACACATCGAAAACTTTAACGAAATATTTAAAGTAAGATATTTATTATTATTCTTTCACTGCTAAAATACTACTACTAATATGAAATAATTTATTAAATATTTATTTTTAATAATAATAATAATAATAAAACAATAAATGATAATTTAAGCCTTTTGCTGCAAATAATGTATTTAATGAAAAAATTTTTGACTATAAGATAGTCCTTGTCAATTTTTTCATTAAATACATTATTCGCAGCAAAAGGCTTAAATTATCATTTTTATTGTTTTAAATAATAAATGCTGCTACAAGAAATCATCATTTTATAATAATAATAATGATAATAATAATAATAATAATAATAATAATAATAATAATAATAATAATAATAATAATAATAATAATAATAATAATA
>CAUHTR010006805.1:0-10830 GCA_959609185.1 Schmidtea polychroa | reverse complement strand
TTACAATACTTCAAAAATCTAAAATGCAACTTTTTAACACGCTCAAATAAAGGAATCAAATCTTTTATGAAACCTTCAACATCAAAAAATGTCGCAGGAGGCCTCGAGGCTTCCTACAAAATTGCTTACTTAATTACCAAAGGTGGATATCCGCACACGATAGGAGAGAATTTATTATTACCAGTTATTAGCGAAGTAATAACAACTGTTTTGAATCAAAAGACAAACCTGTCTTGCAAAGTTTGCCGCTATCAAATAGCACAGTTCAACGACGAATAGATGAAATGGCAGAAAATATAGAACTGCAATTAATAACAGAATTAAGAACAAGTAAATTTGCCATACAGCTGGACGAGTCAAATTTCGGCAGGAATAACATTTTAATTTTATACGTACCCTATTATAGTTGTTCAAAGGAAGAAATAATCGAGGAGTTTTTTTGTGCCAAGTCTCTTGAAACATACACTAAAGGAGAAGATATATTTTATTGTTTTGAAAATATTTTAAAACAATGTGATATTCCTATAAAAAACATTATTGCCGCTTCTTCTGATGGAGCTCCTTCAATGGTTGGAAAATATCGAGGATTCCTAGCATACCTCAAAAACGAAATACCCGAGATTTGGACAGTTCATTGTTTCTTGCATAGACAGCACTGCATAATGTTTTAAATCTGTTTATTAAAGCAATCAATAGTATAAGACCAAAAGCACTGAATTCCGGCCTTTTTTCCCAATTGTGTGACCAAAATGATGAAGTGTACAACAATTTGCTTCTTCATACGGAAGTACGGTGGCTCTCTAAAGGCAACTGTTTGCAGCGATTTATTGATATTTTTAGTTCAGTTGTTGAGTTTTCCTTGAAAATGATATTTATGGATTATTCAATGCTACACAAAGCAAATTACAAGGAAGAAACATTAATCTCATAGATGCAAAAACGATTATCTTCAGTTTTCGATCTAAAATCGACTTGTTCATATCTACTCTAAATCGAAAAGAATTCCGTTATTTCGATAACTTAATGCAGTTATTTGTAATTGAAAAAGATTGCATTTCTTCTGAAAATATAACATTATATACAACCCATTTAAAAAATTTAAAAGAGGATTTTAATGTCCGTTTTCGCGATATGGAAAATTTATGTGTCCCAACTTTATCATTGAGCCATTCCTCTGTGATATAACTAGGTTTGATATTTCGGTACAGCAAGAACTAATTACGTTGAAGGAGGATGTCCAAACTCAAGTATTATTTAACACACATGGTTATGCAAAATTTTTGACCATCAAAGTGATTCGTGAAAAGTACCCGCATTTGCAAATGAATAGCGAACCCCTATTGTTAACTTTTCCGTCATCTTGTTTGGTAGAAGCTGGTTTCAGTGCAATCAATAATTTATTAAGAAAAACAAGGAACAAACTCAATATTATTGAAAGGAGAGATTTAAGAATAAAACTTAGTAATTTTAGGCCAAACATAAAAGAAATCGCACAAGAACGTCAAGCCCATCTATCACACTAATATTATAATTTTGTAAAATATTAATGTTTTTTTTCTTTATTAATTGCATATAATAAAAAAAATAAAAATGATTGATAGTTTTGTTATTCATTAATATGCAGCTATTTTTACGGTAATATTATTTGTTTTATTTATCATTATTATGGTTTTTTATTACCCTTTTTAACTTAAAATACTATTACACATTACTATTTTCTTGAAATTGAATTCTGATTTGGGAATGTTAAATTTAATCATTAAAAATATTGATATAATTATTGATATTTCAGTTTCTTTCTTCTGTACAATTTCCCCTCATATTCCTATTACTGTGTTTTAAAATGAGTCGTCTGTGTTAGACATTACACTTACACACACACAATTAGATCTATATATATATATATATATATATATATATATATATATATATATATATATATATATATATATATATATATATATATATATATATATATATATATATATATATATATATATATATATATATATATATATATATATATTCCTTAGGTAGGGGGTCTATGAAAAAAATAAAAATCCCTGAGCTAAACTGTCATAAATTGAAGAGTTAAATTTTAGAAAGATTTTCATATATGAAATGTCCATTTTCTACCTCCATATTCTGAAGGTTATACACAGTTTCTGAATTTTAGGATAATGTTTATTTTCATCAGTTAAACATTTAAAAATTATTTAAAGAATTTAAACATAAAATTTTTTTAGTTTGTTTAGTTGGTTATTCGATTTAAAACAAAATTAATTAATTTTTTCATGAATTTTCAGTTTTTTTATCTGTTACCGTTAAAACAATATATAAAAGAATACCAAATGAATTGAATTCTAAAGATAAAACAGAATTGTTAAAATTCTCCATGTAAGTAGAAACATTTTTGATATAAGAAAAAGAAAGAGAGAATATTTAAATAAAACAAAAGAAATATAAAATTTGCTCTACATGAAGAACTAAATGATGCTGAAGAAATTGTCAGTGAGCATAATTTGAGTGTTAAATTTGATGAATATAATTGCAGATGAGGATAAAATGACGGGTTGTGAATATCAGAATTTTCAAATGATTTTCAAAGCGTTGAGATAAATAAAAACATGAATATAATCAAGTGATATTAGAGAGAAATAATTTGGCAAATGATATATTAATACTTGAGGGAATAGAATATATTGACGAAGAAAAGATAAATTTATTAAATTAAGAAGTATTCTTTGTTTTAAAAGATTAAGCAGTTATCATTAGATAAGGGTTTGGATTTAATGATGATTATTGAAGGTAAAATACAAAATCTTAAATCAACAGACAAAGAAAACAGTCTAAAATTACTGATTTTTAAAGATTGAACTTATTTTTAATTATTTTAAAAAGTTTTAACATGACATGACAGATATACAACACAACTTATGAATCATTCACCAGAGAACAGACAATTTTCAGTGAAATAAAAACATCATGTTGTCGATTAAAATTAACAGTTATTATAACACGTAAAATTTTCCATATCGAATAGATAAGTAATAATTATAATTATAAAATATAATGGATTATAATAAAAAGTATTTTTTTAAGTTTTTTCCAGTTATTTTGTCAAAAATTTAACAAAAAAATTTGATTGTATCTAAATTTTTTTAATTTAAAAAGATATTTGTTTAAATTGTTTAGAAGCTTAATTTTTGAATAGTACAAGTGATTGAGTTTTATATTGAATTATATAGTTTATAATAAACTTTATGTTCATAATTTGACGGTAGCACTCGATTATTTGATTCTATAATTTAAAAATAGAAATTGAGAAGTGAAAAAGTTACTGTCACATCAGAAAACAAAGGATATGTTTTGGGATTATTGTCACGAAAGAAGATATTACTTGTGACACAGTAAACAAGGTACATAAAATGTTACCTATACCTAAGTGGTAACCATAAAAGTCTAATGACTGCTTACATTAATGGACCTTTAGATAAATATTTACAAAAATATGCAAACGCTCATCTACATTTTAATGTTACAGATAAATTGCATAATTTGTATTGAATGTTCTGGTCACAGTTTTAACATTTGTCTTTACAATTAAAATAAATGGAAAATGTTCATCATGACGTTCCAATGTCTGATTCATTGTGATCAAATCTAAATGTTGTCTGTGAATGGGAAATCAGTGCTAGGGGAGCTGTGTACACAATTTGGTCAAATATAGCAGAAAAGCTATTTCATTAAACTATTTTTTGCGAAAATATGGTGACTGAATGATGGGAAATGTCAATTGTCCATTCCGTTGCTAATTTATCAATCAAATATTGTTGAATATGTGAAATATATGTATCCCAATAGTAGGAGTTCTAAGGCGTTCTTTCTAAATTTTGTTTATTGTAATTCTAAAAGCAAAAAATTAAATCAGCATTAATTAAAGTAAATTTTTGTATGTTATTTTGAAATTAAAATTAAATTATAAATTAATTTATAAATGAAATTAAAAGTTTATTTTCAATAAAATCCTTTATTTGTTTGGTGATTTTCGATTTGTTTTTATTTTTTTAAATTTTATTTATTTTCAATATGATTATAAACCAATATTAATTAGAATAAATAAAACATTGGTCTATAGACGTAATGATGATTAAATAAATAAAAATATATTTATAAATTTCACCGCTGATTTCTTTTCAATTGACATTGTATTTATTAAAAAGCTTGACTATGAATCAGTACATATTGATTGATATTGACGAATTTTCGGCACTGCCTTTTTCAAGTAATTTTGATCTATCTATATATATATATATATTTGTTATTATTTAGATTGTAACTCATTGGAAAATTTGTGTTGGTAGCTAATTTAGTGATGTTGATTTCAAATTTAAAGCATTTGTATCATTTTGGGATTTTGAGCTTTGACATGATCTTTTACAAGTCATTACACTCATATTTCTTAAGTTTTCATTTTCTAGATCAGCTTTCCTCTAACATTAAAAGTAAGTTTATTTGTCCAAAAATAGAATATGCGATGTATTGATAGGGAGAAACAATGTATCACATTCATAAGATGTGAAACTTTTACGTGTAAATGAAGCTCCCAATTTATGAAAGAAAAATGAATTTAAATACGTTGATTGATTTGTAAATTACAATTCACGTATTTCATTTGATTTATCTATTTTCATAGAAATGTTCAAGATTAAATGTAAATTATACCTTATCTAAAAACTTCATTTACCAAATATATTGAACTATCCCACTAAGGTTATTCAAAAAGAACAAAAAACAGTAAAAAATGATGAAACTGTTTTCATGTGAAAATCCTAACAACTAACTACTTTTTAATTATATAGTAATTTCTTTTTATATGTTTTTTATATTTGGAAACGACAAAGTTTTCCCATTAATTGTCTTAATTATGCCTAATAGAAAATAATTAATTCAATACAGCTCTAATGTTAGTGATATTCTATTTTATTCTAATAAAGGAATCTAAAAAAGAGAAGCCGCTTGTAATTATTTCTATAAAATTTTACCATGGCATAGATGATCAATTACAACAGATTTCTAGATCTTTTGTGAATAATTAATTATGTTCAGTTTCAATAAAATTTACTTTTGTCAAGAAAAATGTAAAAACATATAAAAGCTACAAATATAAATACAATAAAAATAGTAATAATGATGATGATGATGATAATAATAATAATAATAATAATAATAATAATAATAATAATAATAATAATAATAATAATAATAATAATAATAATAATAATAATAATATTAATAATAATAATAATAATAATAATAATAATAATAATAATATTAATAATAATAATAATAGTTATATATACGACATGTGTGTCTCCAGGTATGCATCATTGGAAAAAATAATTATTAATAAGCAATGATATAATCTGAGGATCCGGACAATCATAATAATCAATTAAACATCCAGACATTCATACACATTACTTATAAAGGTTTACATAACATAATGTAGAGGACAGTGAATTCAAATATCCCAATCCCAATTATTATTATTATTATTATTATTATTATTATTATTATTATTATTATTATTATTATTATTATTATTATTATTATTATTATTATTATTATTATTATAATTATTATTATTAATTAAATATTTTATTTACTACTTCTATTGCATATATTTAGTAGAGTTACACATATGTTATATATTTGTAATTTTTTTACATTGTTAGGAGAATTTCTATTTAATTATCAGCTGTGTCCAATTGCATATGTTATATTAATTGTTTTTTACGATAGTTTTTGTTATCCCTAAACCATGAGAATTCTTTGGGTTATTTATTTTTAACTTATCGAATATTCTAAAGGATGTCTTGATTGCATAAATAACGCAGTTATCAATAAAAAATAAAATCTTCAAAATATTTATTTTAATTTCTTTCTTATCTATTTCTCAAATCATTATAAGACTAAAATTTATTTTTCATTTATTTTCATTTTGAAAAATCAAAATATTGTGTTGCATAGAATTAAATTTTCGTTCTCTTAAGAAAATAAAAATGAGATGAAATATCATCAAAAAGCAGATTAAAGTGACCAAAAAAAACAAAAATTTATTTGTATTTGAAAAATATTTCAAAGTCTATCCTAATATGTGCCATCTTGTTTGTTAATTAATTTTCAAAATAATCAAGTCATTTTTATCATTCTAACATTTGTAGATTCTTTTGATTAGGGGTATAAAAATATTTTTGACTCTTAATTTAATCCGCAAAACGGTAGATTGGTGTGTGTCATGTTGTCAACGTTATTTATTAGGTAAAATGCTATAAAAACTTTAAATATAATTTTATAATTAAAAGTGTATTTATTATTTAATTAAATATTAAAACTATTTTATAAAATATATAAATAATAATTAATTGATTTAAACCACAAATTAAGTAAAATTAAGTAAAAATATACATGTAAGAATGAAGAAGGTTTTAGAAATTATAACAGAAAGATAAGTAGGCATTTAAGTATTCTAACTTATAAGATTGTCTTTAATTTTTGTGTAGTACGCAATATCTTTGTTAATAATTTTAAAACTCCGATTGGATTGCGTTCGGATCTCGTTTATCAATTGACATATAATGTGTCCAGTGCCACATATATTGGAGACTCTCCGTCATCTGTTAGATTAATCCTACATTCTAATTGGGTAAGTTATGCTTTTTAATGCATTCATTTTCCCCTTTAAAACAGGATAGCTTATGAAATTCAGGTAGGATTATTCTATATACGAATGATTATTATTTATCTTGATTCTATTTGATACGATAATATAAATATTTTTTGAAATATAAAGTGGTGATCATGATCTGTATATTATACAGTGTAAAGCTATAAGTAAAATGTCAAAAAATACAATAAAAGAATCTATTTTAAACAAAAGCTAAAAGAAACATTTCTAGCTTTTATGTGCCCATGCTAAAACAAACAGTAAAAATAAGAAAATTTTAAATATTTATTATTCGTATTTTTAATTGTAAAACCCGTTTGACACTTGAAAGCCGCTTCTCATTATTATTAAAACAATATATTCACAGAAAATCTTTTAATCTGCCGTCATTTAGTTTCAAACAAAAACTAACGAATTCAATAACAAATAATATTGTATCAATGTTAATATTTCTATTAACTTATTTTTTATTGTTAAAGCAAGCATTTATTTCATATTTTTTGTTTTATTAAATTTATCAATTAAATATAATATAAATAGATTATTTTGTATAAAATATAAAGAAATAAATATATTTTAAATCCATGATTTTTATTTTATTATTGACAGACAGATATTTCTTGTCTCCTTTTGATTTAAATTGGTTATGATAATAAATAATTAATTATTTTAAGTCAAATAAAATGTGACAAATGGATAAAAAATAAATTAAAAACAAAATTTCTCTTTAAATCAATTAATTAAAATTTGTTTATAATTATTTAAAATTGTTTATAATTTCGATTTCGATTAAATTTGTTTTTTGTTTCTCTATCACTTGATCGATAGAAAAATTTATTAAATAATTATATATAAAAAACTCAATAAATTAAAACTTTTTCTGGAAAAAAAAATTAATTAACTTTTAATGAGGTTTTTTTATTAAAAAAAAATTAAATTCTTTTATTGAAAAAAATTTTTATTTTTTTGATGCAATCACCCTGAACGAAACGCTAAATTTCCCAGCGACTCAGAAATCCAAGGAGAACTGGAAACTAAATGCCAATTTCAGATTCAAATCAACGAAAGCAAATTAGTCGAACCCATCTATCGTTATTAAAGTAAGTTGGCAATGCAAATCAAATTATCTAACTCCAAATTGACACACGACATCTGGATTTTCTAGCATTGAAAACAAATTGAATTGCGAAAAAAAAAATTAATTTTTTCAGAATTTTCTTTTCTTTCACATCTTTTCTCAGACTCATTTTAAAGAATTTAGTTTTTTTTTAAAAAAAATTATCAAATAAAAAACACAGTGAGAACTTTTAAATTGAAATATTCTCCGAGTTAGTTTTTTTTATTGGTATTTTATTTTTTCATTTTCAAACATTAAAACAAATTTAAATTTTTTTGATATTTTTTTCTCAGTGAAATGATTTTTTTTTATTTGAAATTAACAGATTAACAATAAAACAACTCACTTTTGACATGGAAATGAAATTTGAATTAATGAAAAGTAGTGTGATACATTGAATAAATGGAATTATTCAACAATGAATTTGATTGGATAAAATTAGTTTCTAAAATTTTAGAAATTAAATATTACTGGTGAATTTAAAGTTTTCTAAGGTAATATTATTATTATTATTATTATTATTATTATTATTATTATTATTATTATTATTATTATTATTATTATTATTATTATTATTATTATTATTATTATTATTATTATTAGTATTATTAATATTATTATTATTATTGTTGTTATTATTATTTTTATTGCTATTATTATTAATTTTAAATAAATATTTACCCTTAGATCGGCTTTTTTAATGAAATAAAAAATAAACAGTTTTTGTAAAGAAATAATTGGTGAATTTAACATAATAGATCTTTTGTTATTTGGTTGAAGATGGCAGCAATTAGATTTTAGCATGTAAAATTCTTTAGTTTCTCTTTTTTAATATTGAAAAATACAACGTAATGGAAAAAAATCTTTATATCGTAAAGGCAATCTTAATTGTGGACAGTAAATAAATAAGAATTATATTTAAATATATAACTGCTGGCCACGAATTTTGTTCCAGACGTTCCACAGTGTATAATGGCCAGCTGTGCTGGCCAAACTTTAAAAAAATCATACCACGACATCGGGCATTCGTATACTAAAAGATTATACTACTTATTAAAATTAATTCCGTCCGCAAATGGTTAAAGACCAGTAGATGTAATAGTGACACAAAATATATATTGTATTTTTAAAAACTGAATTTTTGCTTCTTGAAGTTATTTCATTTAAAAGAAAAATGTTTTTTTGGCCAATTACATAGAAAGGGTGATTTTATTGGATTTTCAAAGTTTATCACAATATCAAAACAAAACCATTGTTAAAATTGATAATAATTATAAATCTTCTCGAAGCAAAAGTAGCCGAATCTAGATCCTCTTCAGTCGGAATCGAAACAGCAGTTTTTGAAATGCAAATTCTCGACTTGACTAGCAAATATTTATAGAAAATGAAAATCTAGAAAAATAAAAATACACTTTACTTTCAAAGAACATGCTAATTGCTATCAAAGATTTTCAAAAGACAGACGAAATTATCTTCATTACCTGGAAGAATTTGCCAGATTCATAAAACGAATTGAAGAATTTTGTATTAGGTGTTCTTAGTATCTTTTACTCGACATAAAGTTGTGAATAAACTCTTTTCAATATGAATCTGATTAAAAATAAATTGAGAAACCAAATAACCGATGAGAACATGGGTTCTTGTTTGAAAATAAAGACAACCAAATTATGCACTTAATTTAAAGCTTTCTAAGGAAACTCAAGCACATTGTTCTCGTTAATTAAAATGCTTACTGCTTACATGTGAATTATATATGAAGGACAAAGACGTCGACCGCCTAACAACTGGAAGTTGCCCGAAAATAAAAATTCATGTAGAAAAATAGTTACATCTATGACATTTTACTTCCTTGTTTGTTTATAAATACAATAAATAGATTTCAGTTGAAAGCACTCATCTGATATTTAAAATGATTTCTCTGGCAGACCGTAAGGATAAAGGATTGAAAATCCTGCTTCACATAAAAGCAACAAAATGAAGCTTCCTTAATGATTGTAAAGGTAATTCAACATTTGTATGTCAGAGAACTAAGATTTTCACGATAGCCATAAAATAAGAGTTAAGTAACATAATAATTTCATGATTTATCTGGTATGGAAAAAGATAAAATTTTGAAAATTCTCCTATCACCAAATATTTTATAACTACCCATCATCATACTGAAATTTTGTATAATTAATTTACACTCAAGGTCTACCTTGTCTAAGCACTGATCCTGGAGAAATGCTTTTCAATGTCAAAAAATAAATAGATGGGATCACTTTGTGTCCACTGTTTAATGTTTTATATTAACATTTGTTCGCAAATAATTACTTTTGTTTTCGCTATTGCAATTGTAATTACAATTGTAATTGTTATTTAATCGTTATTTATTATTATTATTATTATTATTATTATTATTATTATTATTATTATTATTATTATTATTATTATTATTATTATTATTATTATTATTATTATTATTATCTGTTGAGAGATAATAAAGAAAATGACGTGACTCAAATTTGCGTTATATTAATAACTAATTTTACAAATTAAAATTTTATATAAAAATTTTAAATATATTATATTTATTAAAAACTTGACAATGAATCAGTAAATTTATCGATGTTTTTTTAGATATTGACGAATTTTCGGCACTGCCTTTTTCAAGTAATTTTGATCTATCTATCTATCTATCTATATATATATATATATATATATATATATATATATATATATATATATATATATATATATATATATATATATATATATATAAATATATATATATACTATATATATATATATATTATATATATATATATATATATATATATATATATATATATATATATATATATATATATATATATATATATATATATATATATATATATATATATATATATATATATATATATATATATATATATATATATATATATATATATATATATATATATATATATATATATCCTATTGGTGAATTTGCATTGAGAAA
>CAUHTR010006799.1:0-14714 GCA_959609185.1 Schmidtea polychroa | reverse complement strand
AAATGTACTTTGTTAAATACTTCATATGGCTTACTGTCACAAATCTCTGGTAAATGGTTTACAGATTAAACAGTTTTCAATGATTTGAGGCTACAATAAATTATATTATACGTCTATAAATAGTAAAATGCAATTCAGATGCAATACACATGCATCATTTTATTTGATGCACATTTGCATAATTTTTCATTATTATTTTCTTGATTGATCGAAAAGCAATTTTTGTTCAAATTCTTTCCGTAAACTGGTCTGACTTATATTAGACCGCATTGTGTAATTTATTACAAATTCTAATCCCAGTAATGGTGATTTCTGTGTTTTAAATTTTTCCCCTTCAGGTAAAAGGAAAAGCCAGTCTAGGAGTATTTAAAATTGTTATTCAATTTATCTGTTAGTTTGATACTGATAAGGAATAAAATACAATTATATTATATTTTAATGCAATATTCCAAATAATATTCGAACCATACTTACCTTTCTAATAGTGAATCTTTTTTTCGGTAGTCATAATTTCAATGTTCACATTTTGTATTCCTAAGAACTTTAACATTCTGCACTAACCAAAACCATTTATTATGACTAGTACATATCACTTCATAAATCTAGTATTAATAAAATACAAAAATTATGTATTTTTGAAATCCCTTCTAACATTTGATAAATGTTGCACTGAAAGTGTATGGTTTATTGTTATTTATTAAAACAAACTTTCATTTTCAAACAAGATATTCTTGGAAATAAAAATTTGGTAATTGTCAAAAGTGTATAATTTAGTTGTGAAAACAATGAGAACGTGAACTTGCACGACAGATTAAACCCAATTGTAAGATGACTTAATTACACCGTATTCCAAGAAGTTCAAGTAGTAGGATGGCTGTTCTATCTTGCCCAGTGTTTTTGCAGTAAAGTTCAAGATCTTCATTTATCAAAGTAGTATTGTGATGATGCTAATCAACGTTAAAATGCTACTAGTTCTCAGTTTCATTTTACTAGGTGATGTGATTGTATCATTTGATGATTTAGTGACTAAATTTTAGTCGATAATTGTTTTCCTGAACTTACCCGCACCAAAGATTATTAAGAAGACGCTTGGATTATGAATATATAATCAAGACGTTTGAGTGATTATCTGTACCGTACCAATAATTCAGTTGAGGCTTTGTATTGGACATTTCAGTAGACAGTAAACATCCTTTTATCTACAAGCTGATCTATCATTTCCGACAGGACCAGGATAGGGTGGAGTGGTTGATCCATCGCTTGCCATCCGGTTTCAGAAATTCAAAATAATGCAAGTCAAAATACATTTAACTTAATCGACACTTACAAGCTTTACTACGCATTGTTGCAAATAACGCCTGAATGTAGGCGTAGACCTTTCAATGTAATATACGTTATTTTTCGTTGACTGCTTTTTAATAAATTCGAATGAATTAATTTGTACTTAGTATTTTCCTAATCTAAATTTATTTTTGCGCCTTTTAGTCAGGGTGCCTAAAAATTATTTTTGTTTATTTAAAATTACTTATAACTCGCCAACAATCGACAACATAAACACTTTTAATGTTATTAATATGATGTCATAAAAATATTTTAACATTTAGCTGATTTTATATTTGTCGAAACAACTTTGTTGGGATTAAATATATTTTTATACATTTGGCCGCTAAAAATCTTCTAAATGATAATTTCCAATTATAATTCTATTAGTTATAACAAAAAATATTACAATTATTCAAATGAAATTGAACGCACTAAAACAATAATTTCTAATAATCATGAAGACATAATATCAGTTTTAATTCCTTCTCGATTTATTTTTGTATAAAATGTGTCATATTTGATGAAAATTAATATTAGACAAAATTTATTTTCATAACTACTAATAAAATATGATCCGGAAAGGCAAATTTTAATTTTTTTTAATATGTATTTTTTAAATTTTTTGTTTTTATAAAATATAGTTTCAAACAAAATCAAAGTCCAATGATAATTAATTATAATTCATATAATATAATTCAAACATTTTCTGCGATTCAGACATCATTAATACTATTTTGTCTGTTGGTGGAATCGTTTCAGTCGTCTTAGAATTTGTTTATTCCATCAATAATTAAATGACTGTCATATGAAAATGTTCTGTGGACTTGAGTTAATTTTATTTCTTTTTAGAAATCAAGCCAAAACACAACTTTATAAAGTTCTGTGAAAAATAGTGGAAATAATTCCGAATATGTTTCTAAAATATAATGAATTTATTTGATTTCCATAATAATAATAATAATAATAATAATAATAATAATAATAATAATAATAATAATAATAATAATAATAATAATAATAATAATAATAATAATAATAATAATAATAATAATAATAATAATAATAATAATAATAATAATAATAATAATAATAATAATAATAATAATAATAATAATAATAATAATTATAATAATAATAATAATAGTTTTATTATTATTATTAATGTTAAACAAGTAAATGATAAGATAAACCTTTTGCTGTAAAATATGGATTAAATGAACATTTCAATTAAAAAGGATTGTAAAGGATAGAATAATTAAAAAATATTCACGTAATAAATATTTGGCAGCAAAAGGCTGTTATCATTTACTTGTCTAACATTTAGTTTATGCGAAATAATCATAATTATATTATTATTATTATTATTATTATTATTATTATTATTATTATTATTATTATTATTATTATTATTATTATTATTATTATTATTATTATTATTATTATTATTATTATTATTATTTTATATTTATTATTATTATTATTATTATTATTATTATTATTATTATTATTATTATTATTATTATTATTATTATTAATATTAATACTACAAATATAGTTATTAAATGAGTGAAGTAAAATTTTAACTAATTAGTGTCATTTATATGAATAATAATGAATAATAATTATATTTGTCATAAAAATCTCGTCAATTTTCATAGAAAATAATGTAGATTTTGATAAATCTAATTAGATCAACAAGTGAAAAGTAATAATTATTATAATTTTCATTTCATTTGAAGCAAAAGGTTTATAATTGACTGAACTGAACAATATGGGTGAGCAAAAACTGAATTATATTGAAAACTCATCATTAATGTCAAAATCATCAATTAGCTCCTTGACCTATTAATAATAATTATTCTTTCTATATTGTACTATTTTATATTTGTTTGAAACTGTAACACGTTTGTTTAAATTTAAAAATTTTATAAAACGAATTGGAATACTGAAATACCTTATACAATTCTGAACAAAAGTGCGAGGATAATTATGGACTATAAATCTTGATTATTTACAATTTTTTAACCGTAAATAGAGAATAAAAAAGTTAAAGCAATTTATGAAGAATTATTTATTGTTTATCATGCATATTTTTAATATTTATTTTTGTTACACTTTTTTCGATAAATATATGTAAATATATTTTCCACATTTTATATTATGTCAAATATTAAAAACGATATTTAAATTATCAGGTTATTTATTCAATTTGTTAAACATTTATCATTTATTCTTATATTTATTTCTAATTTATATCTAAATTTATTATAGTATTTCGCGTATTTTATTTATAAATATCACAAATATCTTTCCAAATATTTATTATTATTATTATTATTATTGTTATTATTATTTTTATTGTTTTAAATAATAAATGTTACTACCAACTACCACTTTATACTATTATTATTATTATTATTATTATTATTATTATTATTGTTATTATTATTATTATTATTATTATTATTATTATTATTATTATTATTATTATTATTATTATTATTTTTATTATTATTATTTTAATATTTATTATTATTATTATTATTATTATTATTATTATTATTATTATTATTATTATTATTATTATTATTATTATTATTATTATTAATGAAAATTTCAGATAGATAAACATTTGATGAAATGAATAAATAATTTTCATTTAATCTTCACAATTCTTGCCCCAAATATATAATGCTTCAACTGTGGCTGTGTGAAAAATGTTAAACATGGATTATCTATAATTCCAGAGATTGCAGGAGAATCGTAGAGAAATAATATTGAAGGAAAATGCAAGTCAAGGAATTGATTGACATTTTCTGATATTTATTAAACAAAACGTGAACAAATATTGACTAATGATGCTGGTAATGATTCTTCATCAATGAAATAAAAATAATTACATTAAGACGCTGCTACAAATTATAATCATATCGATTAAACATTCCAAATTAAAACAAAATAATGATAAATAATTTTTTATGATTGAGCTAATGATGATCCAGAAATTATCGATAGTAATAATAATAATAATAATAATAATAATAATAATAATAATAATAATAATAATAATAATAATAATAATAATAATAATAATAATAATAATAATAATAATAATAATAATAATAATAATAATATGATAATAATTATAATAATGACAATAAATAATTATAATAATTTGAAAGCATTTTAAAGTATCAATATCTTCTATTGAAACTTGTGATATAAAAGAGTTACATTTGACATTGGTCATTGAAACTGTCACTTAAATTTCAATTCTATCTTCATCAAATTTCAAGTTGTTGATGCAGAACTGAGATTATTCACGCTCTTTAAATATTTGTTTGAGATATTATTTTCCATATTTCCTGATGATTTATTATTATTATTATTATTATTATTATTATTATTATTATTATTATTATTATTATTATTATTATTATTATTATTATTATTATTATTATTATTGTTATTATTATTATTATTATTATTATTATTATTATTATTATTATTATTATTATTATTATTGTTATTATTATTATTATTATTATTATTTTAATATTTATTATTATTATTATTATTATTATTATTATTATTATTATTATTATTATTATTATTATTATTATTATTATTATTATTATTATTATATATGTTACAGTGAATTTGTATTACCAATGAGAATATATTTTCGCTAAGCCGGTCAGTGAATGTATATCTAACAATGAAGATACAAATTCACTGGTTACATTTATTGAGTTTGTATTCATTGACAAGCCGCGTGGAAATATTTGGCTCTAAGTTTTGATGTTTCGCCCTACCAACTGTCAATTTTATTCGCTTCGTCGCCTCTTTCGCGCGGCCAGACTTGAATTCGCTTCTCATCATGACTAAACTTCTCCATCATCGACGCTAACCTCTCTATTTTGAATAACAACGACTTTGCTGCTTTCGTCCACGGATTACCGACGATCTGTCTTCGTCTAATACTATACATTTTTATACTCTCAAGGTTTCCAATGGTGAAAACGTATTTGGATATTAATTCACTGAAACGTTAGTGAAAATATATTCTCACTGGTAATACAAATTCACTGTAACATATACATTAAGTACTGACTTTATTTTATCTTTCCCTCTACCAGTTTTTTTTGAATAGATATAAAAATATAATTAATAGCGGGAGTTATTTTTGTAGAGCCTTTTAATAAATACAATGTCAATAGAAAAGAAATCAGTGGTTATTATTATTAATTTTATTACATAATTATTTTTCCTATTATTAAAAATAATTATGTGTCTAATAAAATAAATTTATCGTATTTTGAAAATTATTATAATTATTTTAAATAAAATTAATTTGACAAATCATTGTTTGAGAATAAACATAGTTGACACTTTATCTGACCAAATAATACAATCTGTCAAAATGTAAATTGCGTTTGACTCACAAAATTAAAATCGACTGAAAATATTTCAACCTAAATATTTATTTCACACTTGACAAATTATTGCATCAAGTAGAAAAATAATAATTTTTTTACAATTTTTTCCAATTGCGATTGTATGATTAAAATAATATTTTAATCAACAATTAAATTACATAAATAGTTAAACATACATATAAACATACATTATAAGAAAACACCGATCGCGATAGATTTCGACAGTTTTCATGTCACCATCAAATAGAATAGAATAACTATAGAAAATATAGATTTTCGAAAAAATTTATTAATTATATTAATTATATATATTTTTAAATAAAAATATTTTATTCTTTAAAAATTTAAAAATATTCAAATTTAATTTAATAATTATTTAATTTAACAACAACAATCCATATATATGTTACTGTTAAAGTATTGTTGGGCTGGAACCAAAGATTGATAGTTTGTTTTAATGAATCAAAGATACATAGCCTAAAAACCGCATCAAGTGGAATTAAAATTTATGATCATACACCAAATAATACAAAATAAAGTACCTAACACATTGAAAAGAAGTAAAACACGTATAATAAAATAAAGGAACGCAATAAGTTGCAATCACCATCACAGTTAAGAAAATAACGCCCACTAGAAAATAAAATAATAATTGATAATAAAATAATTTAAGAATATGAAAAGAAATTTTAATCAGAATTATTGGTCGTATTTACATATGAAGGATCATAATCGAATTTAATAAGGATATTATGGCTCGTGTTTACATATGAAGGAGCTACGAGAATGAGTACATACTTTAAGAAAAGGAACAGGAAAATTTATTTAAAAATTAAAAGAAATAAAATAAAGAGATAAATAAAGTTAAAAATTGAAAATAAAAATTTCTATGGAAAAATAATAAAATGTAAAATAAAATTAGTTGAAAATTATTTAAACTATAAAATTAAATCGTTAAAAATAATAAAAATTAAAATAAAATTAGTTAACATCGCGTAAATTATAAAGTTTATACAATTAAATAGTTAAAATTAATGAAAATTAAAATAAAATTAGTTAAAAGTATTTAATTTAAAAATTTATAAAATTAAATTAACAAAAATTTAATTAATTAATTATTTAAATAAATTAAATTAAAAAATTAATAATTACACACACTCATGCATGCATGCATGCAAAAAGTAATTCCAATTTCACTGCATTCTGATTGGATATAGTGGCAGAGAATACATGTATGCAAAGTCAAAATCAATATAAATACTGATTGCAAATTCAGTCGGATATATATTATTAAACAGAGAAAATTTTTTTTATTTTAGTCAGTAAACACATGCTCTCAGTTTTCGATTTTATGCTATTGTGGTATTGGATTTGGTAATTTTCTTTCAATGTGTAATTTTTATGTAATGTTTTAAGCTAATAGATTTTATATTCAATTTAGTTTTTAAGTTTTGAATAATTAATTTTATTGGGTTCAATTGTTATGCTTATTACTTATGTAAAATAGTTACAGTGGAGCTGGGAAACAGTAGGCCACATCTTAAGGGACACTAGTTGTTCTTCTTGCGAGTAGCTCGGCTGGCTTTTCAGATTCACACGGATTGATCGGATCAGAATTTGGGGGCTTCCTACTGGTCCGTCGCCGTAAGCATTTCTAGTGGAACATAGGTTAGAATTAGAAATACAGGCAGATTTTTGATATTATAGGAAGTATAGAACAACATTCATTAGCTGGGAAATAAGGGCGGATTTCTGCGCAAAATTTTAGAAAAGAACAATAGGAAATACCCGTAATTGAGGACCACAAATAATCTAACAATAGCATAGATAGTGAATGATGACGCAAGACCTTCTCTTTTTTGACCCTTTTCACAGGTTCGATCGGGATTTAAGTGTAACCATGTATAGGCAGAATTTAATTCTCTACAAACTGCTGGAATTATAATTTCAGTTTGTTGCTTTTTGTGTAATGCATACATGGTTTTACGATAAATTTGTATTTTTCATAGGGTTAGCGTAATTTTCTTGGGATTTTATTCATATATTATATAAATAAAATGACTTGATTAAAAATTATGTATCTTGTTTTATGTGTAATACACACATGTTTTAACGATAAATTTGTATTTTTTACATGGTTAAAGTAACTTTTAAAGTTTATATTTACATAATGTATAGTTAAAATTTAATTTTAATGCTTTTATATGTTTTTTTATATGTGTTACACGTATGTTATTTTTATACAGTTAACATATCTTTTTAGAATATTTATTCACATGTTACAACTTTATTTAAAAATAAATTATTCGATTAGAATTGGAATATGATTATAATTGATATATGTCATATATTATATGATGCACAAATATTTTTTATCGTAAATTTGAATTTTTCATTAACTTTTCATAGTTTTAAAGAATTTTTAGTATAATCATTAATATATACTATATATTTTGACACTAAAGTTGACTTATTTAACAAAGACATAATAAAACTAAAATTATTAGATTAAAGATTCAATAGTTAAAACAAAATATATGAGATACGAAATACATTAGATATTTGATAGTCAAATCTTCTAGAAAAATATAACTATTCATTGATGTATTTATCAACAAAACATCAAAATAGATTAAAAAACATCAATGTATAAAACAAAACGAGCGGGCAAATTAAAAAAAAGGAAAAAAATTAAATTAAGTTCTATATTTAATTCTATATATTATATAGAATTAAATATAGAACTTAATTTAATTTTTTTCCTTTTTTTTTAATTTGCCCGCTCGTTTTGTTTTATACATTGATGTTTTTTAATCTATTTTGATGTTTTGTTGATAAATACATCAATGAATAGTTATATTTTTCTAGAAGATTTGACTATCAAATATCTAATGTATTTCGTATCTCATATATTTTGTTTTAACTATTGAATCTTTAATCTAATAATTTTAGTTTTATTATGTCTTTGTTAAATAAGTCAACTTTAGTGTCAAAATGTGTTTTTAAAATATATTGAAGTTTTAAGATACTGCAACGTAATATATTTATTCTTTTCCTACTCCTTCCTTGTTTTGATTGGACAATAAATATTCATTTTCTATATAAGCATTTACAATTTTCAAAATGGACACAGAACAAAATCAAATTTTACGCGCCATGTTGGCAGGAAAGAACGGTATTTTTAAAATTTAATTGAAATTAAAAATTATTTAGTTGATCAGACAATTAATGATGGTGAAAATGATATTGAGGCTGATACTCAAGATATTATCATGGAATCAAAATGTTAGTTATATTTTATTATTTTAAAAATTGCTTCTTTTTCATTTTAATTGTCTATCATTGGTTTATTTATAGAATACCTAGTTATTTCATAGAATAACTAGTTAAAGTGTCAAATTATTAACATATTACACACTTTAACGGGCACGATCAGTTATTTCATGGAATAACTAGGTATTCTATGAAATTACTGCATTATATACTTTAATGGTAACATATACAATATACAAAATTTTATTTAAAAACATTTTAAACACAAGTATTCACCGCATTTTGCACATAAACTTTCGGATTCAATGACTTTTTCAATAACGCCTCACAAATAATAGCAAGTATTCAAGTGAACTTCTGATTACTGAACACATAATCCTGCTTGGTACATTTTTATTTATATTTATGAAATAGAAGGAACCAACGGATTCATTATTTCGGATTTTAATTAATTAAGTAATTAATTAATAGCGTGCTCGAAACAGAAAACAGTTGCAGTAACACCTAGTGAGACTCAAAATCAGCTCTACTTGACCATATGCCAATTCAAAGTAGCCATTGACGTCTTGCTGGTCATTGTGCAAGGATTTATCTATTGCCGCCAGATTAGTGTTAGAATAGTTACCCCTCTCCGTTTTTCTTTATAAAAATGTAATTAGTACAAATATTATATGAAACGTCACTAAACATTTAAAGGTCGACAAGCTCGAAATTAATAATGACATAACCTAAATAAAACTTTGGAAATTTTATCAATTTTAATGCAAAATAGTGCTTGAAAACATTTTATTTTTTGTTTTACTAATGTATTCCGATTATTATGGCGATAATTTGAAAACAATTAAATTTTAGTTAACTTTTAATTATAGATATATCAGTTGAATTGGTTTTTGGGAAATTATTTCAAGCAGACAATTGACAGTGGGAAATACGAATTTATTTGCAAACAGGAAATATGATAGGGATATCAAGTGAAGAGAGGAGGAGATTCATTGACAATGGCTTTATTGAAATGATGAATTTGCCAATTTTTTTCTTCCTTTTAAGAATAAGCTTGTCTCTCTGTTTATGAGGCTCAATTCATTACAATACTTGGATCGAAGATCAAAGTTAAATATCTTTAAAGTTGGCCACATTTATGTTAAATATATTATTAATTACAGCTTTGATAATTGTTTAAATGAAGAGAACATAAATGGGTAAACGTTTGTACTTTGTCCTTTTTATTATAATTATATTTCTTATTAAAATGTAATTCAAATAATTTTTCCCTGTGTTTATATAGCAATTAAAACAAAATAAAAATACTTTTAAAAATGAAACTTTAAAAAATTTAATTTTTCACTAATAAAATCCAAGGAAATTTATACATTTCCACCAGTTATCTTTGGAATGCCTTTCAATGTTTTATTAGTGTTCCAAGTTTGGCCAAGTTAATTATTTAATATAACTATTATTCAATATAAAAAAAATAATAATAATATTAATAATAATTAACTAGCGTATATATAATTAAAAAATTTTTAATTTTCGAAAAACATATTTTACAAAAATTATAATTTTCACTATTAAAAATAAGATGAAATCAAATTATTTTCATTAATAAATTTGGAATGAGCAAAGAAATTTTATAATTTTCTTGAAAAATATATAATTCTTTCTGAGATAATCAAATGATTTACAAAGTCTGCGAAATCACAAACTAAAAACAAATTTTCATTTTGACTTAAAACAACTGCAAGAAGACAATCAAAAATTTTTGATTTTTAAAATGTTTTTCATTCTAAGAATTGTTATTATTATTATTATTATTATTATTATTATTATTATTATTATTATTATTATTATTATTATTATTATTATTATTATTATTATTATTATTATTATTATTATTATTATTATTATTATTATTATTATTATTATTATTATTATGAAATCTATTAACAAGTAATGTGTATATTTGTGAATAAAATCATTTATTTTAATTAATTTAATAAATTTTCCAACAATAGACAAGAAATTAAATTCTCTTTTAATGCAGACACTGCAAACTTGATAAAATGATTGATAAAATCATCAAGAAACGGATGTTAAATATATTTTAACAGATTGAAATCTTCTCTGTCGCAAACCGTTAAAAGACTTATTAATAAAATTATTTTGAACCACAATTTAATTCCGTAAGCAATAAAGCTTCTGTGAGAGGAAACATTTTCGGTGATCTGGAGTAAGATAATGTTTAGGCATTTCTAGCAATAAAAATATGTAAATGGGAAATGGGTTGAGAATTATGGAACAATAATTCCCAAATCTTAAAAGTGGATAGTTTTTTAATAAAAGTAATTATAAAAATAATAATTATAGATATAACAATAATAATAATAATAATAATAATAATAATAATAATAATAATAATAATAATAATAATAATAATAATAATAATAATAATAATAATAATAATAATAATAATAATAATAATTATAGATATAATAATAATAATAATAATAATAATAATAATAATAATAATAATAATAATAATAATAATAATAATAATAATAAATTAAATGCACTTCCAAAGTTACAATTGACATTGTTGAAAATATTTTGCGTGTTGAAGTGCACCCCCAAAATGGAAACACAATTCGTTACAGCAAATTTTCAGTCAATCTTATGTAATTGTAAATGAAAAGATTAACAACTGTGAATTTCAATATAAATTTGTGAATTTTTGTGAATTTTATATTTGTACAAAATTTTAGCAGTTCTTATTTTAATAATTCTTTTTCCTTTCCTTTTAAACTTGTCAATCTAAATATTTTTGCATTGATCAAAATTTATTAAATAAATTTGCATTATATATAACAAGTCCGAGCAACACAAAATCATACAGGAGCAGATTTTCAAATTATTAATATAATGTTAATAATTTCTTATATTTTGATTTTTGATCTCAAGTTATTTTTATTAATAAAAATTTTGAATTCAGCATCTTGCGCAGGAATGATCTGCTATCCGCATTTACTGCTATCTGTACCAAATGTGGAAATGGCGTAAATCATAAAAATTTAAATAGGAATCATTTTATTTTAAATTTATAATTACCATAAGTTTATAAAATTTATACTAGGCACTTTAAAAAATCAACAATTTTTACTAACATAAAATTATGCTTGTTTAAGTAAATAAAATTATTTTGTGTAAGTTTTAAAGTGATATTCAATGCAATTTCTAATGGTAGACTAATCGTGAGGTTATTTGGTTCAAATCGATATCATGTGCGAAACACGATTCCATCCAGAATCAAAGATAGCAACTAATCAGACAACAAAATCTAAATATACTACCGTCAGGTCGCATCAAATATCACTATTTTTTATGGCTCTCTTATCAAATATAAAAATTTATTTAATATCTTATAAGTTGCTTCTCTGAATTAATGTGATATATACTTATACACTTGAAAAAGGCTGTTTCTAAAATTCGTGAATATAAAAAAACATCGATATCTTTCTGATTCATACTCAATTTCTTTAATAAATACAATGTCAATTGAAAAGAAATCAGAGGTGAAAATTGAAAAAAGTTCTTATAATATTGTACACTTTTACATATGTAGTAGTATATATAATAGGAAATATTGACTGTATGCTTCTATTGTAATGGAAAAAGAAAATTTGCATTTTGACTTTAGTTCAAATTTTTTTCATATGTAACACAAATTTTCGGCAATTTTTTTTTCAAATGTTATTTTAAATATACATTAAATAATATATCTTTGTCTTCAAATTCATTGAAAACAATAAATGCTAAGGTTGGATATCCAATATTATCATATCCTGACCTTAACCTTTAATTTATTTTGTTTTTAATAAACTCACATTTTTATTTAAATATCATTCACTTTATCTGGTAACCAGGACTATGAAACGTCCTTTTTGATTTTCTTATTTTATTTTAAATAATAGTGTTTTGTATTCGACTCAAATGACTTTTTCTATAACTTTTCTCCTTCATTTTTTTTAAGAAACAATTAGATTCAAGTCTTTTTCCAACATTCATTTATTATTTACAATGTCTAGATTCTGACGCATGGCAATTATTAATATTGATGTAACTATTGGTCAGAAATATAATTACTTTTATTTAGATATTTTAATATAATTTAATATCGATTTTAATATACAAATTTAGCATGAATAGTTTTTCAACTAAATTATCACACTTATAACATTTAAACTAAATGGCTTTTAAATATTAGTTTTGGAACTTCTTACAATATTTATATTACATCTTACTGACTGTAAATTAGTGTAAATTTTGACTATAGACATTTTTCCTACGTATCACAAATTTCCGGTACTGGTTTTTTCAAATGTTATTTTCAATTTTGTTTTATTGAAGTAATTTCAAATTTCTTTTCCTTCGAGTACTTGACCACGAACAGGAAAAGGATACTTTCCAATTGTCCTGAATTGTAAATTTGAGTGTAATTACATTAAAATTTATTCCAAAATTATAAAAAAATGGAATAATATTTTAAATAATCAAAACTTTTCGAATCTTCTTATCAAATCTCCTAATTGATAAACACGGGCCAGGTTGTGATATTTTCAAGTTGTTGATGAAAAGTAAATTTTCTACCATTCTAAAACATGTTCAGTCATTTGGAATGAAATAATTATCACGTCGTTAGTCATATCAAATCTAATTTTCCCATTTATTTTACTGTATTTTAGAATTAATCATAAATTTAGAACATTTATTTATATAAAGTTTTTTGTTTTATTCTGAGTTTCAATTTCCAACTGCAATTCTGTAATGTTCATTTTATATTCGTCAAATTTCAAATTCGTTTTTAAAAATTTCAAAAGTTAGTTAATTTAAACAACGATTTTAATTATAAAAATTTACCTATTGACGAATATTCTGTTATTCTTAGAAAAGATATGCCAATAACATTAAATAAAATTATTAATTATTTTATAAATTGATTAATTTGTTAAAAAATGAAATTATAAAGGGAAAATTAATCTAGAAAACTTTTTAAATTAATTTATCAATTTAAATCTTGAGCTGTCATTTTATAAATTTCTATAATTTAATATTAGAGATAAATTCTCTATTTTAAATCAAAAATATATATAAGTTATTTAAACAAATCAAAATTTATTAAAATTGAATTTAATTAAATAGAAATATTTCAGATTTAAAAATCAAATAGCATAACTTTAAAACCGCACAAAAATGAAAACACAATTTTGATAAATCATATAATACATTTTATATTTAAAATAAATTGGACTAATAGCTATCTTCTTAGCTGATGCTTTCAACAATTCTCCGTTAATAGGAAAGCCTCGCAGCACTTTGTTTTCATACCACTCTAGAACATACTCATTGATAAGTTTAAACTGCTGATTTGTTAGTCGTTTTTAGTTTTTTATTTGCATTATTGTTCCAAAGCTCCTTTATTTCTTCTTTGTTAACAATGATATTGTGGACTTGCGTTTTACTACAAGAAAATCGTCTTGCAATAAGTCTCTGTCCTTCTCCTCGCTCAGAAGATTTAATAACATCCATCTTCTCGCTCAATGTAAGCTTCTTTCTCGTTTTTTTTACTCCCATTTTAATTTTAAAAAAATATTTAAACAAAAAATATTTAAACTAAAAATATTTTTT
>CAUHTR010006798.1:0-13613 GCA_959609185.1 Schmidtea polychroa | reverse complement strand
AAAAATGCAATATTTATTTATGGCATCTGTTGATTGGCCTTGCTAGATTTGTTCAACTTCAGTAACTACTTCTGATAATTCGATTTCTACACCAACTTCAGTGATTTCGTTAGAAATGTTTGAATTGGATTTTGAATTTGGGAAAGTTAATTAAAGTGTATAATAGATAAACAAATTTATTTGAATTATTTAATTTTTAATATTTAAATATCTTATAAATAATAATGAATTTTGTATGATAATTATAATATTGTGATTGGCACAAACCCAATTTGAAAAAAAAATCACTCAGTGATTTCTTATTCGTGAACATCAGTTAAACCCGCATCCAATGTAATTCAAACATAATTTCATAATAATGTTAATAATTCAATTAATAATTCACTTACCATACAACTTACCATTCTGAAATATAATTATTTATGCAATTCTATTATTATATTTATTATAGACAATTTCCAGGTATTTCAAATCAAATGTTACTTTTCAAATAATTTGAAATCGTATTTGATTTCTGTATGGTCTATTAATTTTCAGAACTTTTCCACATTTAACTTTCCTGACAAATGAGTTAAATTAATTCATTCATTTGAAACAAAAGAATCTGAACTTTCCGACACGATTTCCGCTTTAGAAAAGCTAAGACGGATATTATCTAAAAAAGATTAATTTTTCATTTGATTAAATAAAAATAATGAAAATAAAAAACAGCATTTTAATCATTTAGATTTTAGTAAAAAAAATCCAAATTTAGTAACAATATATATTGAAATATAAATAATGAAAATAAAATAATAAAATATATAAATACATAAATAAATATTATTATTAACCTCTATGTTTGCTGAACGAAATATCAATTGCTGTAGGCAAATGTAAATATAAGCTTTTTAATGAATAAAGGAAATTTATGATAAAAGCAGTTTGCAGATTTCTTTAATTATTTATGTATCAAATTTTGTGACATGCGAATTTTAATTTGGTTTTTTTCTCTTAAATAATTTCTTTTTCATTGTTATAATATAAACAAGAATTTATTTATAATAATAACATTTAACTATTTTCTTTTTCCTAACTTAATATTAATCTTAACCCATTTAGGCCCAGATTATTAAAAATTTTTTTTGTATCTCGGTAGTTATCTCCGTATATCCCTTTACATAGGAGGTAATATCTTACAATAATATTTTTTGTGTATGCAATATATCTCAATTCAATGATTGCGCTAGGAAATTTCATCATTAGAAATACATAGTAACAAATAGAAAATATAAACAATGGAGTCGTCATTTGACTACAATGGATACTAATGGGATAAACTTAAGAGAGTTAATATCAGTAGCTACATCGTTTTTTTGTATTAATTACATTTGGAATTGTAATTTAAATATAATATTCATTTATTCAAAATATTAGCCAACTAGAATATTTTTAAAACAGATTTCATCTCTGAATTTCATTAGACACGAATACGAATTATTAGAAGTTTGGTTTCTTAAATTAATTACATCCATATATTAAAAACAAAACAAAACTATATTTTTAAACACAACACAAAAATCTCAATTATTAAAACAATCACTGTTTTTAGCTTAGAGGATATTTTCGCAAGCATGAGTTAATATTTGAATAGGGAATTCGTACACAAGCATTCAATAAATATTTTATATTTTAATCTTCAATCATTCTTAAATATATTTTATTTATTATTTTAATTTATAATTTTATCATTTACTTTAATTATATTATTTAAATCTATTTAAATCTGGAAATTAAATACTTCTTCAATTTAATTACTTTCACACAGATGAATAAGGAATTCAACAAACATCAATCAAAACTAAAAATTCACATAATATTTATTAAATTTTCAACATGTAAATGACAAAATAAGCCTTTGCTGATTATTTTCTTTTCAATGATAATTATTTTGCAGCATTTACTAGTTTAATATTTATTTTATGCTTCTGCTAAAATCCATCATTTTCTATTTAAATTAATTATTATTATGTTAATTTACCACTTGCGCAGAAATGGTGTGCTATTCACTTTAATTGCTATCTGTATCAAATATCGATTTAGTGTTTAGTTGTTTAATCAGCAAATTATATATCGTATAGTGCCCAGTTTACTTATATAATTTAAAATAACATGCCAACTTTATGTGAATTACTTTGGATGGGTTTATTTTTTTATCTAAAATAATATATATATATATATATATATATATATATATATATATATATATATATATATATATATATATATATATATATATATATATATATATATATATGCACACACCTAAAAAATATGTACTATTTACAACACACAGTTTACATAAGAAGTTTGTATTTCCATTTTCCTTTTTCTTCAACATCTTGGATTTGATATCAATAAATGAATGGATTCTTTATAAATTCTTTATATTTTTATGAGTGCAGCTAGCACAGATTCATTTCAGTGAGATTATTACAAGTTAAAGAACAACAGTTTATACGGTAAAAGCGTGGAAAACTTGAAGAAACGTATAAATTTGAGATTATGCAACAAAAGCAAAAGATTGATAACTTATTGTAGTCATCCTATGTTTCGTCGTAGCATCAAGATTGCGGATGGTCTCATTGCTTTTATGCTCAACAAGGAGATTGTGTGTTTGGATAGACCAGTTTCAAAATAAAGAACTACAGAGTTATAAAGAAGAATTCAATTGTCAAATTAATATCGTAGCTGGTGATACAGATTCCTTGTTTTTAGAGTGTAAAAATGTAGATTTACGCTTAAAACTATATATCCAAAAATGATTACCGATGGGCTCCTAGATACTTCAAATTATCCAGTGACCGATCCGTTGTTCTCAAATAAAATTTGTTCTTTAATCGGGAAAGTCAAGGATGAGAATAAATGTAATCAATATAAAGAATGGGTGTTTCTTCGACCCAAGTGCTACTCACTTCAAGGCGATAAAGAAACTTTAAAAGCCAAAGGAATAAGTCTTAAAAATTCTAATATCACCCATGAAGCCTATAAAAAAGTGTATACTGATGGTGGAACAGTGAACATCCAACAAAAGAGAATAAGAAGTGTCAATCATCAGTTGTATACTTTCATGACAGAAAAACGAGCTCTCCAATGTTTGGATGATAAAAGGTATTGGTTCAATTGTAATGAAAGCTATGCCTACGGTCACTATAAGATTCGTTAAATGCATATCGCAACTGCTCCGTCTACAAATGAATACAAGTCGAAATAAGCACTTAACAATTAAATTTATGTGAATAATATATATATATATATATATATATATATATATATATATATATATATATATATATATATATATATATATATATTGTGAATAATTTGACTTAGTTAATTAAAATGTGTTTTATGATTTAATAATGCATTTGTCCAATTATTTTAGATAATTAGTTTTTAGTAAGAATTATTATTTTTCGTGAAAAACTTTGTTTTGTTTTTTTTCTGAAAAATTAATGCCCATTTTATTTAAAATTAACACAGCTTAATTTTATAATAATTCTAATAATTACTAATTAAAATTTTATTCATATTGAAATATTATTGTTACAATTTACGCTTTGTTAGAATATATTAAATGTAAATGTAAAATAATAATAATAAAAACAAGTAAATAAAATTATTAAAAATAAAATAAATAATTAATTAAATAATTAATTAAAAATTAATTGAAAAAGTAAAAAATTTTAAAAATTTAAAGAAAAGTAATAATAATAATCAAATATTAATAAATAAATACAATAATAATATTAATAATAATTAAAATTATTAAGAGATAAACCAAAAAAAATTAATTAAATAACGTAAGTAATTAAAATAAAATATTAATAAAATAATTAATTAATTAAATGTAATAAATTAGAACTTAACTAAAGTAAGTAATTCAAATAAAAACATAATAAAATAATTAATTAATAAAATTCAAAAATTGAATAGAAGTAATTAAATAAAATTAAAAAATAAAATGATTCAATTGACCTATATTTGATCTGGACGTATTTCATGACCTTGAACTTGAAAGTATCCTGGAGTCCTCACATCATACTACTTTACTCTTGAAATAAAATAGAGAACTTACTGACAAATGTCATTAATTAGTTAATTAAATAATATGAAATTTTTAAACAAACTTTTACAAGCATTTAAACATTTAGAAACCCTTAATCAATTAATATTCTTATCTCATTTTCTACGCGTTCATCCCTCCCTCCAGAAAAATTTTAATTTTTTTTATATTTTAAATTATTTTTACACTTCCTATTTTATATTTTGAATTTTGTTTATTTTTTGTTATTTTTTTTATTATTTTATAATTCAGTTTTTAAAAAACAACCCTAACAACAAACTTTCGGAGTTTTGTTATTTATTGAATTAAGAACTCAGGGAGTCAGTGAGAAACTGACTGCTATTTATTTAGTTATTTAATAATTAAAACTTCACATTTTATGAATTATATTTTTTACAGAAATTTTCGGAAAATCCGACACAAATATTGACTTAGACAGAATTCTTTACAGTTTTATCTAAAAACAGTTCGATGGATTATTCTAAAAGATCCAAAATATTTAGTTTAAAATATTTTAGATCAATCAAATCACATGTAGAGTAATTAATTAATTACTAAATTTTATAAATAAATTTATTACATCATAACTAAATAAAAATAAAATTGGCAAATAATTGGAAATAGGGGAATTTTTAATTCGGTTTTCTACGAAAATTATCTAAATATTTCTAATTACTCTTGAGATTTGGAAAGAAAGGAAATATTTTGATTAGTAAACATTAAATCCGTAGTATTAGATTCTGTCAAAAATTAGTTGCAGTCTGGTTTCATAATGAAATTTGTAGAATTTATAGATATAAATAAAGTCGAAAAATAATAACTGGCATCAATGGAAAAATGACAATATTCTTAATAAAATCATTTGGCATTATTCATTTATAATTACAGTAAATAAAGATTAATTAGGAAGTTAATTTTTAATTGAATTTCACCAAAAATTTTATAATTATTATTTTTATTATTATTATTATTATTATTATTATTATTATTATTATTGTTATTATTATTATTATTATTATTATTATTATTATTATTATTGTTATTATTATTATTATTATTATTATTATTATTATTATTATTATTATTATTATTATTATTATTTTGTATTTATTAAAAAGGTTGACTATGAATCAGTAAATATATCACAAAAACATCGATATATTTATAGGCCTGCCATGAACTTTTTAAAATTAATTTAATTATGAAAAAATATATTTATTAACAATAAATTCTTAATTTTGATACTTTTCTTGTGAGTTAATCTTTTCAAGCAACTGAAAGTTTGATTTAATTTTCTTGTAAAACTCACTACAACTAATTTTTGAGTAATATTGTAGAGTGATGATCGCATTTATAGTGCTCAAATCGAAACTTCCCTTCTGATCTGTCCATGCTTGATTAATCAACGAATATAAATGTTCAACTTCCATTGATGTTTATGGGATGCATAAAACAAATTCAACTATTCTCTCCATATTAGTTAGACGCATTGAATTTTTTGACTTTTCCTTGAATAAACCTCAACTCAAAAGAAATTTCAAATGCAGCAATTTCTGATCTCTCAAACAAAACCATGGCTCTGTTTATCATTTGTATTTGGTTACTCAGAAAAAGGAGCCAAAATTTATTGCTTTCAAGTGAGAAGAAGTTTGTGATGACCGGTGGACATTTTGTGTTGAGTCTTTTGAAATATTCATTTAACGGATCAAACATTTCAATAAATATATAATAAATATATTCATATAAAAGCTTTTTAATAAATACAATGTCAATTCAAAAGAAATCATTGGTGAAATTTGAAAAAAGTTCTTATAATATTATTATTATTATTATTAGAATTTTCGCTGTTTTATATTCAGATGGTCATGATTTCAAAATTAATCCGTTTTTTATTAAGTGTATTTTCTTATGGAGAGAGTTAGAATGATTTTGTTTATTTGTTCACTGTTGGAAAGACGTTCTTCAAAAAAGTTTTATAGTTAGTCGTAGAAATATGATGAAAATCTGTCTCTAATAATAAAAGTTGACAAAATCTAGCTCAAGTAAGTTTTATTTTCAACAAAATAACTTTACCTAATTCAAATTCGTTTATTCAAGTCAGCAACCAACTATGCCGCTTGATTTGATAATTTATTTGTTCAATTCACTATAACTAAGATAATTTAATTTAAAATCAGTTACTACATTTTTATTTACGAAAACACTTGCAAATCTGATAAGCAATATTTAACTAAAGATTTCAACACACTTGCAAATTCGCTTCGTAAAACTTACATATTTCGCTTTCTGAATAAAATCATTCATGATTTCAAGAATATTTTAATTAATTAGTTTGTAATTTTGAATGGGATTGCGAAGAGACACCTTATCGATTTATAATTAGCATATTCATCTTAAACTTTTTATTTGCTACCCACTCAGACGTTTTCTCGAAAAATATTGATTTTATATTTTTACAAATTAACTAATTTTTGCACCTAAATTTTCCTTTTTGAATTTAAATTAATTTTTCCAGAATTTATATGATTTGCCCTCTGTGGTTTAAAATATTTTCTTGACTGAAATAAAAAATATTAGAAGTTTTTAGTTTTTTCATTGTTATATTTTTCTTCAAAATCATAGGTGCCAGCAACCCCTCCAACAATCAAATGACATTCAATGTATTTGTTTCAATATTTTGTATGACCTCATAAAATCTGAAATTATTAAATATCTACACGAAATACAGTTTATTTTAGCGGTGAGATTGATTTGCAGAATTATTTCATGAAAAATCTTGTTGACCAATATCAACAGACCTTGTGATAAGGTATGATAAGGTATATGAACAATGTCAAAGCAAACATATGAACCAACATAACTTTGTTTACAAGCACATGAATAGATTTCAGTTGCTAAATATTTTTATTAAATCAGTTTTTTGACATTTTTGATTCATGTTTATTGAAATTTTATGTTTTATGATTTTCTTGTTATTTTTATATCATTATTATCAACGGCAAAAAGATCCTCCAGGTCCTACTGGATGGCCCATTTTTGGATCAACGCCGGAAAGAATATATTGGTATTTAACAGGAAGAAAGTATTCACAAACTGAATATTACAGCGACATGAAAGAAAAATATGGAGTTTTATGGTCAAGAAAGTTGTTTAATATCAGAGAGATAATCTTTGCATCCCATGAATTGATCTACGACAGTTTAATTATCCATGGTACCCAATTTTCAAATAGACCGATGAATTTGGCAATATTGGATTATGTCGGTAAAAAAGGTGGAATAATTTTCATTGGTGGAAGATACGCGAAAATACATCGGAAAGATACTCTAAAAATAATGCACAAACTCGGAATGAACAATATAACCATTGAAGACAGAATAGAACAGGAGTCAGAAAAACTATTGGAGGAGATCTCCAAGAGCGCTAACAAACCTGTCGAGTCGGATAAATATTATTCCAAGTCAGTTATGAATATCATATGCCAGCTTTTGCTTAACAGGTCGTTTGAATATGATGATCCAAAGTTTATCAGTGCCATTAAAAATATTCAATCTACTGGACAAGATGGAAACGTCCATTTGTTATTTTACATGAAGTCTATAATAGATTATTGGATATTTAAAGAAACTTTAAAATCCGTACGCATCTTCATGGAAAATGTCGAAAAATTTGAAGAATGGATTGAGTTTCAATATAATGTGACATCTGAAAAGTTTAATCCAGAATTTGACAATCCGTCATGTATATTAGAACATTATTTGGTAATGAAAAAACAACAAGAAGGCGATCGAGAATTATCAGATTTGTATTCAAAACATCAAATAATCAGAAACTGTTTCGACATCTACTCGGCTGGAATAGATACGACGACCCATATGCTTAGCTGGTGTACTCTGATGCTAGGCGTGAAGCCTGATTTCCAAACGAGAATCCGAAATGAAATCAACGAAAATAAATTAGATTCAACTATAAATTTCAACACAACAAAATCATTTCACTTTTTTAAAGCGTTTTTGGATGAATGTTTTAGGCATTACCCCGTTATTCCACGAATACCTCATTCTGTGGAGAAACCGATGGATTTTCGCGGTTATCACTTGGTACCGAGAGATGTGATACAAATTGATCTGAAAGCACTGTGTAAAGATCCAAATATATGGGAACATCCTAATAAATTTGACCCGTTTAGATTTATGGATGAAACGAGGCAATTTTATAAGCCTAACAAACACTTGATTGTCTTTGGAATAGGAAAACGAAGCTGTATGGGGGAGAAATTAGCACGCAGTGAATTGACAATTATTCTTTTAAATGTAATACATAGGTTTGAAATAAAATTAACTCAAAATACTCTAGAAAATTTTAATTCGATTATTTCGGGCACAGAAGGATTAGTATACGCCCCCCTAGAACATGAAATAATTTATTCACCAATTTGAATGAAAATGGCACTGCTTATTCACGTGTAATTTTTAGAAACTTTCTTTTGTGTTAATAAATATTAGTTTTCATCAACTTTATTTTAAAAAAGAATTTTAAATTTTATTTAACTTTTGTTTCATTTTTATAATATAATATTCTAAACTATCAAGAACTGCCAGAAGCAAATGAATTATAAATTTATAAAAACTCAATTGTTTTAAATTTACAAATTTAACTAACTTGAAACTTAGTAAATTTAAATTCTTATAACAATATTAATAAAATTTCAAATAAAATCAAAATACATGAAATATGTAGATCATGACTTAGAAAATCTTTTCAGATGCTGCCCATATTTATTTGGTTGCGTCTCTATTCAGCATTGACCAGATAAATCTGCGTTGAAATATTTTGTACCTTATACATTAAACGGCAAAAATAAGAGCATCAATAATATAAGAAACTAACCAATAATAAATGTGTGTGTGTCATTTACAAATATTACAATAAATAAAGGATTTACAATATAGGAAGTTTAAAAAATTTAATGTGAGAAGAAAAATCAATTCATACACACAGATAAGGTATAAGGTGCACAAAATTTCTATGATAAAAAATACACAGTTGAACAATAAATATAAAAAAGGAATTACGAATTTACGAAAATTTTGATGTATCCACATCACCAGTTATTCCATACAAACGAATGGGTTTTTTGGTAGAATTTATGCCAAAAATTGATGACTTCTACAAAGAAAAATTATAGAAAATTCGAAGAATTAAAACACACATTTAGATAATTATCAAAATAATTAATTGTTTATAAAATTGATTACTTTTTAAAATAAATATTTTACCATTAATGATCCATATGGTAAAAAATTTTTCCTTAAATATTTTCATAAATTCTAAAAAATATTTTTAAAATTCTTATTAAATCAAAAAATTGAAAACTAACTTCTATATAACTTAAAAAGTACTATTAAAATTTATTGTTACAATAAAAATTAAATTTCAATAAATTAAGTAAATAAAACCTGTCCATTAGCGCAACTGATTAATTCTTATTTAATGTAATCTACTGTCTTCCACCGAATATAGTACGCGCGCGTACTATATTCGCATTTTATAATGTAACTTCTAACTAAAGTAAAATTTGCAGGTAATTTTTCTATAAATTTTAACAAACAAATTCTTATAAAAATTTTTTCTTATTCTCAAGTAACCCTTGCTTTTTTGTTTTTTTAACGTTAAAACATTTTTATTTTTCTATATTATATATATACATACGTATAATATTATTAGAAAATAGAAATCAAATGACTTGTGTTTATAGTGTACACGCACTTTCTTATTGTACTTTGCTGTATTCTAAATTCAATATTTTTCATTTGTAATAAATTTTAATAGTAATTAATAAGATTCTTTCTACGAAAATTAATATGCTTTTCAATTCTAGATATATAATGTTGTTGTTGATGATTTGACAGATCCCATGTACTCATCATTCAATTACAAACATTCTTTAATGACTAAAGCAAATTCCACAATTATTGAGATATAAGAAAGGTGTTTAATTGTCNCGAATTTGAAGTTGAAAACGTGTAAGAAATAGAAAAAATAATTTGGAACAAAATAATAATATTGGGAAAAAACTGACTTGTGATAAATTGAACGAAAATCTTGATAAAAGAAGTATTGAAAAATAATCACAAACATAACTATAAGTCCAAGTTAATATTCAGATGTAAAGACAATAATTAAACCCTAAAAATGAACTAACAAAACACTAAAGTTGAAAACATAAAAGTAAAAACAAATGCAAGAAGTACTGCAAGAAATAAACACAATTATAACAAAAATAAAAAAGAGGGAATAAAATATTTATTAAAATAATAGAAAAAAATATCTGGGAAATTAAAAGAAATAAAATTTAAATGTAAATAATCAAAAAATAATAGTTAATTCAAGAAAATATGTGAAATCCATCCTAGAGTCGCTAATTATAAAAATGAAATAACGCCCGAATAAGTCTGCTTCTGATATGACTACGTGTTACGCTATTTACGCTCACAAAATATTAGTCGAGCAACTACGAAACGCAACAGACAGGTTAGAATTTATAAAGTAAGATTTAGGAATCACACCAAACGTTTAGTTTGATCATGAGACCTTTTATTTTAATTATAATACATTAAAGTTCATCTTGCTGAATTACAACACAATTAAAACGTCTCAGTAATCTTTCAATTATTGGAATTGAAAGTAAAAAGGCTGATTCTTGAAATATTCATGAAGCGATTGAAGAATTTCCTTCTAAAAATCATGTAGAATTAAATTTTGATTGTGTTATGCACATTATATATGTAGCTATAATAATAAACATTAAAGATCAAGACTTTATTTTTTTTCTTATGTCATGTCTAAGGCGGTCATATAGACTGACACGCAGGTACGGCATTGTGTCAGCCTATCAGTTATTTGTATAGACGAGCCCTATACTAGCTGTTGTTTATTTCCTTAAAACCCAACAATCTGATGATCCAAATGGTAAAATGGTTTACCTGCAATACTAAAGCTAAATTTGTTAAAGATATCAAAAATATTAAATTAGAAATAATTATTCAATTAATGAAAATAATTAGTAAAAACAAATAGAACATGAAAAAAACTTTATTATTGATTATTGCGAATTAGGTTACGAAGAAATTATTGAGAAATGATTGGTCAATAATAATAATAATAATAATAATAATAATAATAATAATAATAATAATAATAATAATAATAATAATAATAATAATAATAATAATAATAATAATAATAATAATAATAATAATAATAATAATAATAATAATAATAATAATAATAATAATAATAATAATAATAATAATAATAATAATAATAATAATAATAATAATAATAATAATAAATTATGAAAATCCGAATGTAGTACTATTTGTGCAAATTAAATTCAAATTCAGACAAATTTTATATTAAAAAGATACTTAGAAAAATGTTGTTGAGACAACTTAATTAGATAAAATCATGTTTAATGACTTTCAATATCAACAACATTAATTAAAAAATTAATCATTTTTAAAATAATAAATTTATTTAAATATTTAAATAATATTTATATTACTAATATTGAAGAGAACATTTATTGGAATATATCAAATTTTTATCCTATTCGACGTTTTAATTTAATGCCAATTAATTTATTTTATTTGAGTGGTTATATATATATATATATATATATATATATATATATATATATATATAAACCAGATTATGGTTATTACAGTTACTGGACTTCTCATTGAATAAGAGTAGAAATTGTGTTCTAGCATCATTTGAATAAGTAACACTGAACAAATCTTTTTTGAAAGTAAAATGAACCTCTTAAAACTGTTTCCCCTGAATTTGCTGCAAGTAGACAATTTATACGGCTCATGTGACATTTTTGTGGTTTTATAGAGATTGTCAATATACCAACATGCAAATAACTTAAAAATGTACATTTTGACATTCTCACCAAAAGAGGCTAGTCTCATCAACATTGAAAATTAATTCTGGAGGCTAATTATATCTTTCAATGATATGTGGAAATGTGATTTGTATCCTCTGGCCGCTTCTCCAATAATTTGTGTTATGAAGATTGTTTCTGTTTTTAAATCAATGAAACCAACCACACTCAACTAGTTACAAAATTTTCGCTTTTTTCACGTTTTCATTCTGAATGTGGTTAATAATTGTTCTCGACTTTTCCATTATATTTGTTTGACTTAATTGTATATTGCATTCAACTACATAGCCAATCCAAATAGGAAGTCGTTTTGCTCCATTTCCTCAATCACATTGTTTCTGGAACAGATAATTTTTGTTGCAGAAGTCGTTATGGTTGTTCTTGCTGATAATACGATTTTTTTTACTATCAAAATTCCTCACATTTATCCAGTCACCTATACCGAGCTGTCGGCGTTTTATTAGAGCCAGCATTTATACTTTAAAACATCTTCAGGAAGATTTGAAATAACCGATTTTTTTCTTTAGTAAAGAATAACACATAATTACTTTTTCTTTACCAACTACCAACGAAGACTTTACGAATATTGGTAGACAAACTCAAAGCAGGCCATCTCCAAGAATCTAATAGGTCACTCCATGACCTCGGCGGAGGGCTATGTTGCCAAATCAATTAAATAATTATTAAAAATACTATAGGTTTTTATAATAATCAAATTATTTAAACTTTGTTTAAATATGATATAAATTCAAAAATTGTCTTATTTCTATTGACTGATTGATGAGTTCCAAAAGAGAAAACAGTTATGAAGCATATACACTTCTAATATATTTACAATACATCTATACACTTCTATGCATCTATAGAAAAAGCTTCATAGGATTTTGGAAATATATTTTTTTTAATAAAAATCAATTGCAACACGTTTTTTGTTCTTCATTATAAAGAAAATTTGTTCAAATTTCTTATTGTTTTAGATTTAAAACACCATAATCAAAACAAACTATTTATTCTTTTAAACTAGATTCTTAAAAATCGATCTCACAACATTAAAGTGCAAACAGACAACCATTTGGTGTGACAAAAGAGAGGGGCATGTAGAATATTATATTTGGTGTAGGATTTATATAAATCTTGTAAATATTTCAGCGTCGTCCTAAGCAAGAAAACATTAAACTCATACCAGAGGCTCTTTCATTATGAATAATTAAAAAAACGAACTATGACGCAAGATGAGACAGCAACATCTTAATTAATTAGGCATGCAATTTAAAAAAAAACATAGATTTGAACTAATAAATGAAGAAATTTGAAGAATGCAATATCGAGAACTTGTGTTATAAATAAATAATAAAATAAATATAACTAAATCAAAATGGATCGTATTATGTTTAAAGATCAAAATTAAATTCTATGCCACTCAAAACCTTGACTTATTTATAATAACATAACGATTAATAAAGTCAAAACGATGTTAAAAGCAAATGCGAAGTGTTAGTTGCAGCAGAATTGCATTCAATTTCTTCATTCATTTTGAATTTTTTAAATATATAAAAT
>CAUHTR010006795.1:0-10204 GCA_959609185.1 Schmidtea polychroa | reverse complement strand
ACCTTGCTTATACGCGGTTCTTAAATAAAGAATTACAGTAATGAAAAAAAATCGAAATAATATTTTTTTTATTTGGAAGAAACCTTTTTTTTCAATAGGAGATGTGACAAATAATTTACTAATTAACTAGTCAATACAAATGTTTATAGAAATGACTTTACTTATACAGTACGTAACCAAAGATTTATTCCTCTATTATTAAAGATGTAAAAAATTCTGCTTATTTTTTATTCACCTTTTAAATGACGCCAATGAGTATGTACAGCAAATAATTTTATTATGTACACTAAAATATGGTTAAATTAAAATTGCTAAGTATAAACATAATTTTATTTTGTTAAATTCCTTTTTCTTTCATCTGTTTTAGAAACTGGAAATAACCAATTAAAATCTCGGCTTCGGATTACAATCCTTCGAATTGGATGGTGGAATTTATCATTTAATAGTTTTAGTGACATTTTATACTGTATTTTATATCGCATAAATACTCGTATAACCATAAAAAAAAGTTAAAATTTCAGTAGAGCGAGTGAATTCCTCGCATTGAATCGGAGAAGTATATCATTTTATATCGTATAAATACCCGTATAACCGTATAAAAAATTCAAAATTTAAGTAAAGAGAGTGATTTTTTTAATTTAATATATTTATTTATTATAGGCTTCAAGCTAATATATTCTTAATATATTATAGTTAGGCTGACCATTCGTCCCTTTTTTCAAGGGACAGTCCCTTTTTTCAGTATGGCACTCCTTAAATTTAAATTTTTTTAAAGGGACGCAATTTGTCCCTTGTTCTCGCCATACTTCCCATAAAGTCCCTTATTTTATTCATATCTCTGAAATACCATATATTTATTGCAACGCGTGAAAATCATTCACAACGGCAAATCTCTTCATTTTTATATCTAACTACATTGCAAATTTTATTATTTTGCAGCTACATACAATGCAGCTAGTAAGGGCAGCGACAATGCAATTTTTCTTATTGTGAACAGCACTTTTAAATATCAATCGATTTCTTATTGTGAATAGAAAATCGATTTCTTATTGTGAATAGAAGAATGTCAAAAAAATGTCAAAAAAATTTTAAAACATGTTTAAAATAAGTAAATAATTCGTTTTTCTGTTTATTTGAATATTTGTAGTTTAACTGAATATTTGAATATTTAAAGTTAACTTTGTATAAAAATTCTACTAATAATTAGTGAATAATTTTTTTTAAAGATTTTATAAGGACATATATTAGTTTTAATGTTTATTTGAATATTTTAACGTAAGTAACTTTAGATAATCTTAAAATGTTCTATTAATAGTTAGTGAATAATTTTTTTAAAGGATGCCACCAAAGCGGAAATGTATATTTAATGAATTACTAGAAAAAGAATATCCATTTATTAAAAAAACCTCAACAGATAGTGACGTAAGATGTTCCAAATGTTATGCTGAATTTTCAATTGCGAGCAGTGGCCGCTGGGACATATCGCAGCATTTAAAAAGTGTGAAACACAAAAAAGCTGATATTGCTGCAAGTAGTAGTAAAAACTTAAATTCATTTTTAAGAAATCAAAACTTTAACGATAGCGAAAAGAATTTGGCTCTTATTGAAGGTGCCTGGGCATATCACACAGTGCAACATAATCATTCATTTCGTTCCACTGATTGCACGACAAAATTAATTAAGAAATGTTTCAATGAGAAATTCGCTTGTGCCAGAACAAAATCAGAGGCAATAATTTGCAATATTTTTACACCATTATCTTTAAATTCAATTGCAAATGATGTGTCTTCTGTGAATTTTTTAACTATTTATTCAGACTGTTCGAATCACGGAAGCGTCAAACTCTGGCCAATTCTGGGCAGATACTTTTTACCAAAACAAGGAATTGTTGTAAAAATTTTTGAAATTAAACAATTACCAGGAGAAACATCTGACATTATAACAAGTTATATTAAAGAAGTTTTAATAAAATATGAAATAGCCAATAAATTGCTGGCTTTATGTGCTGATAATACCAATTGCAATTTTGGTGGCGCTGCGAGAAAAGGAAAAAATAATGTTTTCTATAAAATGAAAGAATCTATTGGAAGAGACTTAATTGGTGTAAATTGTGCTGGTCACATCGTGAACAATTGTATACAAAGTGCAGTAGAAAATCTTCCTCTAGATGTGGAAGTTGTAATAGTTAAGATTTATTCATTTTTTTATATTTATTCAGTACGGATAGAAAAATTAAAGGAATTATGTGATTCCATAGATGTTGAGTACAAAAAGTTATTAGGTTTTAGTAAGACTAGATGGCTTTCTCTTAGACCGGCTATTGAAAGAGTACTGAAACTATTTCCTGCATTAAAATCTTTCTTTTTGAGCCAAGAAAAATGTCCTACCATTTTGAGAAATTTGTTTCAAGATCCATGTGCTGAAGTATGGTTAATTTTTGTACATTCTCAAAGTTCAACTTTTCATAACTATATTATTCAAATCGAATCAGAAAATATATCAATGATTGAAGTTGCAATTATTTTAAAAGAACTAAAATTTAAATTAATACAAAGAAGAAATGAAACTTTTTTGCCCTTAAAAGTTCAAAATTTGATTACAGATTTAGAAAAAAATCAAGAAATTGATATTTCAAGATTCAAAAATACAGTGTTTGCTTTTTATGATACTTGTGTAAAATATTTAAGCCAATGGACAAAAGAATTCGAAAATATACTTGTTGTTGAATGGATTTTGTTACGAACTGTAATATCTTGGTCAAAAGTTGAAGACGGTTTAGTTTACATCTGTGCAAAAATACCGAATATTGACGATACCGAGTTGTTTGATGAAGTGTCGTGCATCACAAATTTTGCAACTGAGGAAAAGATAAATGATTGGAATGCAAATAATATATGTGGTGATAAAAGATGGGTGGAAATTTTTCAACATTTTGATGAACAAAAAATTTCTTATAAAAATGTCTTGAAAATTGTCGAGTTTTGTTTCTGTTTACCAGGCTCAAATGCACCTACAGAACGAGTGTTCTCCATCATGAATAATTTCTGGACAGCAGAAAAATCACAAATGAAAGTTGATACAATTAGATCACTATTAATATGTAAGTGCAATTTTGATCTCAATTGCATAGATTTTTATAATTTTTTAAAAGAAGAAAAGGATCTTCTTAAAAAAATTCATTCTACTCAAAAATATTAAAAGTATAATTATATTTTATTTGTATTCTCTTAATTACATTGTTTTTTCTAGATACTAATTATGAAGATGCAATATTATTTTGTTTCTTATTTTACCTGAATAAAAAGAAGACTGTTTATGTTTAAAATTGGAAAATGTTTTACTTAAATGTTTGTCCCTTATTTTTTCTGTTCAAAAATGGTCACCGTAATTATAGTGCAAAAGGTATTAAACATTGTTTTAGGCACTCTCAACTGACTTAAAAGATTTTTTAGATTGATTTACGATGAACGTAACTCCCGCATTATAGGAGATATTGCTGTATTTATGTTTTCGAAATATTTGTAAATTTTTGCCACAGCTTTTATCAAGTATTAGTAAAATTTGAGTTTAAATTCTTAAATGGAAACAAAATTTTATTTTCCCCTAAACTAATTGTAAGAAGTATATTTTCTCAAAACTGAAGTTGAATGGTGTAATAAAATAGAGGATTAATGCAGAATCTTTTAAAACTTTTATTAAGAATTTGGTATCATATTTAAGACAATATTCCAACAAAAATTTGGTTATGGACAACGTATAAAACCTCGGAAGTTTTGCAAGTTTTACAAGCAAATAGTATTGCCTTCAAATTTATAGTTAATTATTCGTCTAAATTGAACCCAATTAAAGTTTTTTGCAATGATTAAATCTCGGTATCATTCATTAAAAACAACAAGTTCCTAGCCTTCAATAGAAGATTCTCTAAATGTACTTTTAAATGGTTGCACAACTTATAAAAGACAATTCAAAGGTTTCATTTATAAATATGAAAAAGTGGATTGAAAAAAGCAAAACATAGGGAATATTTTATTTAACTAAAGATTCGTGTTGACTTTTTATTTATTTGTTTACTTTCCTATGGGATTACAGAATTGCTTTGAATAGATTTGCTTAACTCTATAATAGAAGATTAGTATATTAACTTTCGCAAGTAGCACATCAGTCCAAATCAATTCACAGCGAGTTTCCATGTTATTTGAACTTTTATAAGTAAGTCTGGCGCTATACTATATATAACTTGTTGATAGAATTGCCAAATTAGCAAAGGTCACTTGACATGCAACGGAGGTCATATCAACTTTTAGTACAAACAGCAATCGCGTGCATTACATATCTTTCAGTGGGAAATGTTTAAATAAAAACAATGAAATTGCTATTCTATATAACTTACATTTTTATTTGATTAAAATTTTATATTTATATTATATTTATATTATAGGACAGTTTTCTTATACCAGAAGTACCAACTGATGATCAGGTAACTATATTTAAGACAAAAATTTATTTTAATAATAAATAAGGATTTTTTACTACTTTATTCGAGTTCAGTATCGGTTACTTAATTCAGTACAATCAGGAAAAGTAATTTAAAAAAAATTCTAACATTTGCGTCTTATAGTTTAATATTTTAATAAAAAAGAATTTTTAAAGTTAAAAATCTATGAATATTATATCATAGCATTTTATTTATTTTCCTCCTGAATGACCAAAATTAGGCATAATAGCATTCTTCTTTGTTACTTTCAGGTATAAACAAAATCGAGACTTTTATTTTAATATGTTCATTAAATGTTGCTAAATAAAAAAGATGAGTTATTAAAAATGCGAGATTAAAGGATATTCGTTCCCAGAATTTCTTTTGTGATTCTTTTTACGAGATTCACGGGATCGCGTAAGAGAAACCATAATTTTAATATCATATTGTAAATTGAACTCATTTCTAACATACTAGTTGAAATTTACAATTATAGGTAACCTTTCATAAATTAGGATCGAAATATTTTACCTCCAATTTATCTGTTATTCTTATGTTACTTTCTTCTTCATATATATATATATATATATATATATATATATATATATATATATATATATATATATATATATATATATATATATATATATATATATATATATATATATATATATATATATATATATATATATATATATATATATATATATATATATATATATATATATATATATATATATATATATATATATATATATATATATATATATATATATATATATATATATATATATATATATATATATTTTAAAAAGAGCGCTTGAAGACTATAAATCAGTAATATATCGATGTTTTTTTATACTCACGAATTTTCGGCACTACCTTTTTCAAGTGAATTTACACTCATGTCTGTGTCTTTTGTGTGCTGGTTCGGCGGAGACCACACGGAAAGACAGAAGGCAGAAGTATTATTAATAAACAGTACCTGTGTCCTTTTTCTCATTGCGTAACTTTTATGACACGTCAGTCTCGATCAACCAACCGGCCATCTCAACAAACTTACTCGATAGTCAACTATTGATGCCTGTGTATTGCTGTTGCTCAGGGTGCATATTCGGAGTTTCCCTTGTCACTTAGATTAACAAGTTTTGGTTTTGGAATTTTTAATTTACAGTCTGTGCGCTTTTGTCGGCGCGCTTTTGTTACAGCGCCTGAAAAAAGATCTTATGATATATATTCCAGTGAATTTTAAGTGAATATTATCTGTGACCTGTAACCAATGTCATTATTTGCAATGCAACTAATACTAACAGTGATGCAAGAAATGGTGTCGTAGTTCTCATACAAAGATACTGTCATATAGGCCAAGATAGACCATATAGGCCACTCCTTAATATTTTGGTTGTTAGCTACATGAATTAGATCTAATTTTGAAACATATGGAATATGTATTTGGCAGGGCTACAAGCCACAATATAACTTATCCCAAATGTGACTGAAGTTGTATGAAGCATTAAACAGGAATTTGAATATCAAGAACATAAAGCAAAGCTCGTAGAACAAAAAATTGGGTAGTGTTGTGGAGAATAGTTAATAATAATTAATACAATTGTTCAGTGTATCCGTGTAACAAGTATTTTGGTGTACAACGCATACTTAATTCACACATACACACATACACACGCATAAATTATAAAGTTAGACATCCCTGAGTTATCTGGACTTCCCTTTGGGAGAAGCACAACTCATTGGCTAATAACTCTTGTTAGAAAATTCTTTGAGTTTATCTTAATGCAAAATATTTCAATATGGTTCATTAGATTTCGTTTTTAGTGATTTTGATATTAGATCTACCTAAAATTTGAGAAAAGATCCGAATTCGTAAATTATGTTCCCATGCAACTAGAGAGCTTTCTACCGCTCTCCGTATTGGACATACCCGTGTTTAGAATCACCATAACAAAATTGGTAAAATAAACAAATGTGAAATTAAGGTTTCCCATCAAGTCACCTTTAAATAAATACATTCTGCACTGGCCATTCGGCATTTATCTGTTGGCCAAAAATGAAAGTGGATTTATTTTTCAGAATCTGAAGAAGAAAAATGGTTATATAACATAAATTACAGCAAATAAATCAGTGATTATGTCAGTATAAATAGTTATTTATAAGTTTAATATCTTGACTGCATAAGAAAAAATCATACTTTTTGTTTAGTAGAAAATTGCTGGTTTGGTTTCTTTGCAATAACTTGACAGATAATATTACAAAAGTCTACTGTAAGAAAGTGGACAGATGGCCTTACAAGTTGAGTTAAAAACTGAAAGATGATCTTGCTCCTGGACAACACCAAACCTCAACGTCAAGAACACCATATATATTAACTGAACGACTTTAGGAATTTATTCTTAACTTAAGTTTTAGCCAACTTTGTTCCATCGAGACTACCACCTTTTCAATCTCTGTAGCCTTTCCTATCCATTTAGATTCTAAATTTTAGAACATTAAAGACCAGATTGACATTGAAATCGCCATCATATGTTTTTTCAATTTTTGATTCGACAACTATCAAGAGGAGTTCAAATTCTTACTTTAAAAATTGACAAATGATAAAAAATATATATAAAAGAATATATATAAATATTATTATTTTTTATTAGATCAATTTCTCAATGTCCATTTCAACATGTGCTTATTCCCAATTTCCAAAATATATATCCAATGAAAATACTGTAGGTATTTTATTCGTTTAAGCATTAAATTAATTTTAAAACTATTAGTATTTTTAATTTGTTTTATTTAGCAGTCATTGTATGATCCACCGCTGGATGAAGGGGTAATTACTATTTTTTCAGTTATATTTTATTAATATTAAATATTATAAACATATAAAGTATCATTATGATTTATTATAATCATGTTTCCTATCAAATTTTGTGTTCTTTGCAATATTATTTCAATAGTTCGACTTTCATTATCAAACACTAAATAAACTTGAATAAAAATTATTATCCTTATTAGTTTATCAGTAAATACATAATTATTGTGGGGAATCCAAGACAATTTATTAATTCTAATAAAATTAATTAAAACATTCAAAATGCATGTGGTTAATACATTTTGTACTTTGATTTTTGGATTAAATGATTGTTTTGCTTGTAATGGTTGTAATGTCAAATACATTGGAAAAGCTACCCATCATCTATGTACACGAATTCGAGAGCATACCCTACTGAGTGAAAACAGTAATATTATTGAGCATAATAAGACATGCAAGTTGAAAATAGACATTTCAAATTTTAATGTTATTTAAGGGTTTCGTTAAACTATTGGGAAAATTAATTCGCGTCTATGTGCGCGTTGTATTATGAGATGGGTTTGTATGCGCACACCGACGCGAGCAGTGTCATTTTTTGTCATATTAGTTTGTCTCGCGTCTGTGTGCGCCTTTTACTTTGTTGGATGGATTGTGTGCGCACACAGACGCGGACAATTGTGAAAGTTGTCAGTTTTTATGGATTGAAGATAATTATGAGTGGTTTTTTGAGTTGTTAATGGAGTCGAATTATTGTTAGTGTTTTGTGTTTTAATAAACGATTTAAGTGTTTTGGAATAATTATTTTTTCCGATAAAATATGGCTGCTTTTAATGAAGAAATTTATGAATCAAGCAATATAATAGAGGATAAATGTTCTTTTGAATCTGATAACTCAATGGAAATGGGAAATACTACAAACGAAACTGATGACCCCAAGAGATCCTGATAACGTTAATGGTGTCTTTGGCCAACTAATATCAAATTTATTTGGTGGATTGCTTTCCGTTGGTATTCGAGGCAATAATTGTGGTGTAGTAGCTACACAAAGAAAAGTTCCAGATAAAATGATTGAGAAGAGTTCAGCTACAAGATTGTTTAATATTACTGAAAGTACTGGAAGTGTTATGTCTGGTATGATCCTTGATTGTCGATCTCAAGTATGTCGTGCACAAATGGAAGCAGCTCGATTTAAATATAAAAATGGATATGAAATGCCTTGTGACATAATATGTCGTTGTATTGCGGATATTAATCAGCTTTACACCCAATCGGCTGAGATGCGACCATTAGGTTGTTCAATGATAGCATTATCTTATGATATTGAAATGGACAAACCGTTATTATTCAAAACTGATCCCAGTGGCTTTGTAGCTGGACATGTTGATGACAATAAAATTGATCTTATGTATCTTGATTTTAAACATATTACCTGTGAGGCTTTTATGATAAAATAATTTAACCCAAAAATCAACAAAATGCAGTGTGAGGTGTTTTCGGCAGAGTTAAATATTTCGAATGATTTGTCGGAATAGTTTAAAATGAATTTAAGTTAAAAATAATTAAAATTAAAAATAAGTTTTGTTTAATTATAAACTAGTTAAAAGAATATTAAAAGAATTTAAATTTTAAATATTAAATTCTTTGGATAAATATTTTAAAGTGAGTTGTTAGAATGATTAGAATGATTTCAGTCGTAAATTTAAATAAAATAATTAATTCGATTTGAATTTTAATATTGCATTCTTCTGATATATTGTTTTGAGATTGTTTGATTCAATGCCGAAAAGTTTGTTTAAATATTAAACAATATTGTCTTTATTAATGTAATTTGGAATGAGTTTTTTCAAAACAACTTAGAAGATGTTCTAGTAACATCTAACAACGTGTAATTGGAGTGTTTGAAGGTCACATGCGAGGTGTCGAAATGTGTTGCAAAAAACGTTCTTTTTATAGGAAAATATTATCATTATCATTTAATAATTTATTCAATATTTGAAATGACTTAATATCATAAAAATTTTAGAACATTCACATTATACCAGGTATAAATTACTGGAATTATGAAACTTTAAAATCCTTTCAAAAAATATTTTTAAGATTATCTTCTAGTGTCATTTTGAAGTTTAATAATGCTAATTTCTAAATATTTTATTCAAATTTGATTATGTAAATTTTATCTTTTAATTATTAATAATATAGTTTTTAATAAGCCATAGATAATAAATTGACATATCATCAATCTTGAACTAAAAATTACATTAAATATATGATTTTATTAAAAGACAGTTAAAAAACATTAAATTAAAAATGAGCTCTATTTAATGAAAACTTAGCACTATTAAATACAAGGTAATATAATTCAACATAATTAAATCATTAATTACTAGAAATACCGAAGATAATACATAATTGAAAAATTTTGTTATTGAAAAAAAGAATCAAACAACTCCATTAATTCAATTAAAAATGCTGTTTTAGAATTTGATAGATCAGTTACTTTATAAAAAAATGATAACTGTAATATTAGCTGTAATAATATTGAATACGTAATTGATGTTAATGTTTATAAAAATTGCAATTAGGAATATAAAAATAACAATAGCTTAAAAACATGTAACGACGTGAAAACAGCAGAAGAGTAAATAGTTTCCTGAAAAATACATTCAATGTGAATGAAGATTATGTGGATTAATGAAATTTTTGAAAGCGTAAAGAACAAAATTTATTTACGAAATGCGAGTGGAAGAGACCTCGAATGATGTATCATAAAATGCAATCTAGACCGATTATCGCGCTTGAAATTCAGGGCCACGAAATTGAATACATAATATATACAGGTGCATGAATATATGTAATATATAAAACAGTGACGGCTAGATTGGGCGGTGTCTAGATAATAAAAACTTCCTTCT
>CAUHTR010006789.1:0-14788 GCA_959609185.1 Schmidtea polychroa | reverse complement strand
ACATTTAAATAGAAAATTTGTTTAACCAAATTTCCCCAAAAGTTAATTTTCCTGATTTCTACATTTCTAATCAAGAAAACAGGTTGATTCTCCAAATAAATAAAGACAAAAAAGGTAATTATTGAAGTTTTCATTTCAAAATACAATTTATTTATGCTTTAAGAATGAATTAAATTATTCTGTTTATTGATGCTAAGAATTGTGAATTAAATAAAACTATTTATTTTTGTTAAAAAGAATAAGTGAAATTAATCTCTTTAGAATGTGTTTATTAAGATTTTACAATCACTAACCTAACCTAACCAAACTTGAAGTAGTAAAAATGTTTATTTATTAGCCTATCTAATACCTTTACGGCATTTTAATGATGCTAATAGAATAAATTAAATTCATTTGTTTATTGATGTTAAGAAGGATGAATTAAATAAATATATTTATTGTTGCTAAGAAGGTTAAATTAAATTAATCTCTTCTGAATATTTTTTTAGATTTTACAATCAATACAAAATATACTAAACAAATTATATACCCAAAACTTAAATTTACTTGACCTGTTTTACAAATGTCCAAACACAATTTTTTATGTTTATCCTCTAAAATGTAGCTATCATTGAAAGTAAAAAAAGCCCCAAATCCGGCAATATTTTGTAGGTATTTGGCTATTTTGAATGAAGTTGAGTTTTGAGGTTTTGAAATTTTAATTAAAACTGAATTAAATTATTCTTTTTAATGACTGAATTGAAATAAATTTCTTTAATTTGAATCTGTTTACTATTTTTTAAATCGTGCAAAGCCGGGTACCCCAGCTAGTAAAGAATAAAAAATATTATTAAAAATAATATTAAATATGCAATAAAAATTATAATAATAAAAATTAATAATGGTAAATAAAATAATTATTATTATTAAATATTAATATTTTAAGAAATTTTTGTTGAAAAATGTGCAATTTTGTAACTGCATAAAATTGTATATTTTCGATTTTTGAAAAAAATCTGAGTAATGGTATTTTCTTACTGCTATTAACATATTTAATGAATCATTTATGAAATATTACTGGGCCATCATAATTCGTATCACTGAAATCCCAATAAACAGGCAGCAAAATAAAATATTGTAATTTTGTAAGCTCTTGTTTTAAATCATTTTCCTCTTTCGAAGGTACACTACATCCTGCTGGGGGTAATTCTGATGGAAATTCGCGTAGCTTTCGAGTAATAAGATCAATATTCTGTAAAATAAATCTTGGTAATCCTATGATAAATTAACAGGCAACTAAACTTCTTTGAGGCCTCTAAATTTGTCTTTTCCAAAATAATCGTTTAGTTTTTCAATAAATTTATCTTTTGTATCTCGACTACTTGCAAAAGAACAATTTATAAGACTAATAAGAGATATTTGGATTGAACATTTAAGTGGCCGTAGGATGTTTATACTTTTATGTAGCCTATGCAATTCATTAAATATGAATAATAAAATAATAATAATACTTTTCAAATAAATTAAATATAAATACTGAATCCAGATTTTTAAAAATAAAATCTCTGAGCGTATCACTGTAAATGTTGTTAAAATACAAACTTTCATTAATTATATAATTAGATTTTACTTTTGATTTACATATCTCACTAGAACCTTCAGAGAAGAATCTATTCCGTTGAAATTTTGAGTTGTTTTACAATAATCGAGAGTCTTAGGATTGATAATTAAATTTAAAATAAACATGGAGGAAATTTCTAACTGATCTTATTGTTTCAGGTTTGATATTCAACCAGGAAATAAACACTCGTTCATCGGCGTCTGGTTCTGTTTCAAAATCTTCTTTTTTACTTGTATAAACAATGAATTCTGCAAATACTTTCATTGTTAATACTGACAATTCTTCATTGCCACTAAATTTAAGAATATTTCAAATATTTTATTAATTTTTAAAAAAAAATCAATCATTATACTAAAATTATTGCATATGTAATTTATATGAAATATGCATATCTCCAGCAATATATATTCCATTTATCATTTGTAAAGCGTTTTCTATATACATATAAAATTAAACTTACTTTTTAATTTGCCTTAAATATAAAAAAAATTAAATGAATATAATATAATTAAAATAATTGTGAAATTTATGATAATTAATTATAAATGATAAAATAACAAACCATTAAAGGCATTATTTTTTTAACTACTTAGAAATTGCACTAATGAACAGAAATCATTTATAGCACCGTAACAATAACGCTTTTAAGAATTAACAAGATCTATAATTTATATTGAAAGTAAAACATATTTTGTTATATTTAGGCGCATATAAATCATCGACAAAACTAGAAATTTTAGGCTGACAAGCAAAAATTATTCAGAGTCCCAATTTGTCAGCTGTTGAATATTTTGAACGGATGAAATACGTTAAGAAATGATTTGAGTAAGTTGTAAATAAATATAAAGAATTATTTGTATAAGAAATCAATACAATTTTAAATTGATTTTTTTATTTTATAAAACCAAGATAAATTTCATTTTATATTTATAATAAAATATATTTTATATTTCCTTGCTAGCCTTTTCAGATCTGACAAATTTGGAAATCAGATCTGTAATATTTATTTTTCTAACCTCCTCATTATAATGTGCTCATTCTTACAACATTTAGTTACAACGGCATTCTCGCGGCTCTTGTACCTTTTTGAATATCGATTGATTTGTGGTGGAGGATGAATACTTCCGGTAAACTTTTGACACAATGTGATGTGCAAGTGTAATATTCCATATTATATACAATACCTACTTGCACTTTTAACAGACTAACTGTCATGGATTACTCTTGTGTCAATGGATTCCTATTAGCTATTGAGACAACACTGAGACCTGATCCAGTGACGATGAACAATCAAAATCGCCAAACTCATGTAATCGATATTAAAAGTACCTTTTGAAATGGAACAAGACTTATAAAGATGATAGGAAAATAATTTCAATAATTAGGAAACAATTTCGAACTAGAAATGGATTACGATAGGAACGCTTGGATCTGGATATTTCTGGATAACTATAAAGGGTGTGAAAGAAATGGGTATTTTTCGTTGCAAAGGAAACCTTTTAGTTGTTTTCTTTTTTCAAATTGGCAATTCTTTTCATGCGGCCTGTTTGAATGAATTTCCAAACGAATCCTTTCGTAGTGATCTTGTTTTTTGAGAAAGCATTTGTTCAGCTTATATACTGGATGATGATGACAATCGACTGTTTGTTTAAAAGAATTATGCAAGGTTACGACAAGGTTATCTTCTTTGATTATATGTGTGTGTCTCCTTATTTTTATTGGTCGAAGATATAGGCACGTCACCAACTGTGACAAAGTTGAGATCCAACATCATTTTGACATCGTAGCTTCCTTGTGATTCATCTGAATATTTGGAATTATCGATTGGTGTTTACATTCTAAACAACCAATGGGAAATAATTAGTGCAACTTTCAATGTTTCACCAATTTTATTCTGACAAGATTCAAATTTTACCCATTTCTAAACATCAAAATTTGTTTTTCATCCAACTTTCCTCTAGTTTTCTTTTATAATTTTCAAAAAATCATTATTGCACAGTTTTGAATGAATAAAATATTGAAAATATAACCGGAATTGATTTGTTAGACTATCAATCGATATTTAATTTTATATTTTTGTAAAATAAAACTAAATATCGACCGATGAAAAATAAAATTTAAAAAATGATATTTATATCAATATTCACATTGAAAAATCGATAAAATTTCGATGAAAAAGCAATTCTACATTAGCAATGTCATTGATTTTAATGAATTTTATATGAAAAAAAATATAATAAGAACATGTTAAACATGATTAAATTATCTATAAAAAGCACTTACATAACTTTTTCAACCAATCGAAATAAGTCAATGTGCAAACCATTTTCTACACATAGCCTTACGAATTCCTGTACAGATAATCGATTAGCTAAGCATTCCAATGCCTTTTTTGCTACATCATGGTCTTTGGAAGTCATTTGATTCTTAATGTCACTTACTTCTTTCTCCTTGGAAATTAAAATTGATAGAGAAAAGAATAAAATTACTAACAGGCAAAGGACACAGGTCCATCATGTAAACTCTTGGTAAACACTGAACATTCTATAAAGACTAGATAATAAGATTTCAATAACTAATTGTGATACATTGTCTTTCAAGTAGAACGGTGCTTCATCTTTAATGTGCACAATTAACAAAAATTCATCCAAGGAATTATAATCTAGTCCAAAACTAGAAAATAAATGTTAAAATTAAAACAAGTTCGTCATTGTTTTACACTGATATTATTTAGCAACAAAAATAGAATCAACAAATTCTATAAATACATTCGAATCACTATTTCCGTTAACGGATTTATTATTATGGTAATTTAGCATTAATTAAACATAAATTCGGCTTACTCTTTAGAAAATCTGTTAATAAGTTCTTTCGGTCCAATGTCCTAGATAAGAAATTAAAAATTTTCAAAATGAATGCTTTCAAGTTTTTTATATTTTAATAATATAAAACGATAATTTCCTGGTAGCAGCATCAATTCACATTAAAATTAATGATGATAATAATAATATTAAACAAGTAAATGCTAATATAAGCCTTTCGCTGAAAAGTATATATTGAATAGAATGAAATAATTTTCGACTAAAAATAATCCTTATCGATTTAATAATAATAATAATAATAATAATAATAATAATAATAATAATAATAATAATAATAATAATAATAATAATAATAATAATAATAATAATAATAATAATAATAATAATAATAATAATAATAATAATAATAGTGATAGTGATAAAAATGATAATAAACTTTTTCTATAAAACAAAAATTTATAATTTTTGATATTTTTTAGTTGAATTATCTCTTGTAATTGGATCATGATTTAATTTCAGAATCAAAACTTTTCCCGATATTTTTTTTATTTCTTAATAATGGTAGTAATGGTAGTAACCGGCTGTATAATATTCGTGTTCAGGTAGACTTGAAGAAATGATGAGCTCTGCATCGTCTGTCAGGTTAGTACAACATATTAGTTGATATTTACATAAGCTGTCTACAGGTTGAATCATGAATTGGATTTGTAGCGACATACCTAAGTCGCTACCAATTCTGTAAAAGGACGAAAGAAACCACGATCAAAAGACTCGAAGCAACGGAATAATTTTTATCTGGAAATACATCTGACAGAACATATAAGGAGAAAGTTATCATAAAATTAGTAGAAACAATTAAAAGTGTTCGAAATTAGCTAGGAACAGAAGCATTGACAAAAATATTTGATGACATTCGATTTTTGGAGAGAAAAGGAGGATTGAATAAGAAAGGATACTTTATTATCTTGTAAGTGTAATGTTTGGACCGCTTTCGTTGCACCTGGAGGGCCCTGGAATTAGAAGCTTATTACCCTTCTTTGATACTGTAGTAAAAATTCTGCAAAAAAACCATCTAGCATTTGCGGTCTATTTAGAAAGGCTCTATTTAATCCAGTAATTTAAAGCTTGTAAATTTTTGTACACAACATATCTGTAAATTTATATATATTTTTAAATTCCCGTTAAGTCTATGGTGTAATTTTTAAGTAATAAAATATATTCGCAAGAGCTGCCTGTGTATTTTTAGAGTTCAAAATCCCTAACAATTTTTAATACTTTTCAAATAACCCGTTGGTTAGTAGATTGTTTATAATGTTACTCGAAACATTTACTGTATATTTTCCTAAATGTTTCTAAAATTGAATGTTTATTTTAGTTATGATTTTGTTGTTGAAAGATACATAATATGTATAACATATCTCATATTTGTTTTGGTTTCATTTTATGAATGGTTTTATTTGCGCTGTTTGTTATTGCGTTTTAATTTTAGTCTGCGGATGTTTATCTTGATTTTAATGTTTGTTTTTTATAATAATTGTACCGGTGTTTTCCTTCAATTCTAGTAATTTGTACAGGACTTCTTATTTTGTTTCGAAACCACTAATAGATAGTTTTTTTAATTAAAACCCTATCAAATATAAGTTTAGTATGGTTATAACTTTGTTTTTGAAAGAGTTTCTTATTTGTTTGGATTTTATTGTATGAATGGGTGTGTTGTTTGTTATTGCGAAATGGTATTAGTTTATCTTGGTTTCCTGTCAGTTTTTTATAAAAATTGATGTATTGTTTCCCGTTAATTCTACTAATTTATACAGGCCTTTGTATTTTGTGTTTTCTATCTTCTCTTTTTAAAATTAATTGGCTTGGACTTTTGTTGATTGTTCTGGATGGATTATTGAGTAACCCAATAAGAATTTCTGGTAGTTTTTCAACCAGTAGAAAATATGATTGTTTTGTAATTGCCAATTCAAGCCCAATTTCAGTTAAAGTTAAGTATAAACTGTTTCATGAAATGAGATCAACTAATAGCAATAATTAAAGTATTCACACCTTATTATGCAAATGTGTATTTTAATACCCGTATAACATCCTATTCTGAAAATTTACTCTACTATAATGTTAAATTGTTTAGCTACAACATCGTAGCCACATCTAAATTCGACTTGACTAATTACGTTGGCAATTAACAAACATGCTCGAGTGTCAAACTCATCCAATGCAATCATTATACATGTTAAATTTTATAAGTTGGGCTTTATGTTGCAATTTAGAAAATATCGCACAATGAGTTATGCACGTCATAGACATTCGATACATATATCAGTCGGCGTATATAGCGCATAATTTGGCATTCAATAGAAAATTATCTAATATATGTCAAATAACAAATAAATTCTTGCAGAGTATACAAAATTATTAGTTTGGAAAGGTAAAATAGCAATATTATATAGTACTTCAGAACGTTAAATTTTAACGCAGCTATAGAATTAAATTATTGGCAGTCCCAAATTTCAAATTCAAACTATAAGAAAATGTTAAAATTAATTTTCGTTCTTAGATAAATTCATTATTTTCATTTTTAATTCCGTTCGTTTTTTTATCTTCATAATTATATTAATTATTAATAATAATCCAACACAATGCAATGATTGTTTATAACTAATTTTTTAATTTTAAAAGGCCAAAATTATCTAAGTATATAAAATTCTAAAGTCATAATCATATACCGTATTTATAAAAACTTAATTCAAAAAAATTACCTTACTAAAGTTCTCTTTATAATGATGAGATTTATTCTCAAAAGTCACAGCAAACTGATAAATTGACATATTCCAGATAATTTCAAATTTCAAAACAAATTGATATAAATGAAAATAAATTTCAGGAATAAAATTTAAATATAATTAGTTAATATTTAAAAAAGATAAGTAAAACAACATTTTGAAGTTAAAAGATTTTTCAATTAAATATCAAATAATTAGTATTTAATACTCAAAAGAAATTTTCTGGTCAATTTTAGCAAATCAAATACTTTTACAATTTTATTTATTTTTTCAAATGATTTCAAGAAGTGTTCATCTGATATAAAAGATTTTATCATTCTAAACATTCAATGGTTTTAGCTCCAGTTATCCTGTCCATACTTGAAAAAATTCTGTATTATTGAGAACGTCTTGTGAGCAAGGGAAATTCAAAGATGAAACCAAAGGATTTTCCCCTGAAATTTCATCAATGGTTTTAATAAAAATGAAAGAGATTGCAGAAACAAACTTGGAAAAAACAGTAAAAGATCTTATTGTAACTGTGTCAGCTTATTTCAATAATAGTCAAAGACAAGCAATAAAACTATTCTTGTAAAATTAGTGGATTAAACGTTTTGGGGAATAATTAATGAGCCTACAGCTGCTTCTATAGCTATGGAAAATACGAAAAGTGAGTGCTAAACGAAATGAATTAATATTTTATTTAGAAACTTGATTTTCAATTATAACAATTGAAGATGATATTTTTAAAGTTAAATCTACTGCTGGTGATACTCATTTGGGTTGTGAAGATTTTGGTAATCGCATGGTAAACCATTTCATAAACAATTCAAGAGGAAGAATAAGAAAAATATTTGTGATACCAAGCGAGCAGTTAGAAGATTGAGAACATCTTGTGGGCGAGGAAAGAGAACTCTGAGTTCTAGTCCTCAATCAAATTTGATAATTGATTCATTGTATGAAGGTATTGAGAGAGAATTAAATTAAATGCTGATTAGTTTCGTTGCACTTTAAAGTTAGTTGAGAAAGCATTGAGAGATGCTAAGTTGCAAAAAATTACAATTCATGATATTGTATTAGTTGAAGAAATCATCAACAGTATCCAAAATTCACCAGCGCCTTCAAGACTTTTTCAATGAAAAAGAATTGGACAAAATATTAACCCCCATAAGGCAGTTGCGTACGAAGTAGCAGTACAAGCAGTAATTTTATCAGAATATATATCAAAACTTGCACAGATTATATTGTTATTAGACGTGATATCATTGAGATTTAGCATAAAAACTGCAAGTGGAGTCATAAAACCCTTGATGAAACGAAATACAGCTATTCCAACAAAACAAACGTGGTGGGTTACAGGTAAGCCACATTTTACCTTTTCGAGCTGTTTTTAGCGTAACCCAGAGTACCATGGTGTTTTACCTCTTGGTACCCGTTGAGTGACAAACATTGGTACTGTATCCAGTGGGTGAGTATTACCAAAAAATGAGCGCGTTTCTCTGCACTATAATTAGCATGAGTTCTGGATTACCGATAGAAGGTTTATGTCCGCTTTTATTCTGGTTCCTGTCTAGAAACTGTCTCTTTCTTTCAAGAATTAACTATCACAACATGTTATTAATGCAAAATCAGAACATTTAGATTCACAATAAATTGAGGAGTCTGTCAATGTTTTCTGAATTTTCTGGGTTGGCCTCGCTTACGCGGCCCTACCCATGAGGCTGTTGACTAGAACTGTAATTTTCACTGGTTCGGTTCTGTCATGCAGTGATTGCTGCCACTCAGTCTGTGTCCGCACGAACCTTGGCATCATCATCCGTGTCTGTTATGACCCCGGACTCGATGCCGCACTTCACCTGGTGGAAGCGCACTATGGCGCAGTTCACCTCCGCGATGGCAAGGATTTAAGGTGAGCTCCTGCTTTGGATGAACCGTGAGCACTCCGGTTAATAGGCCTGAGAGGGACATCAGACTCCGCGCAAGATGGAATCCATCATTCCAGGCGTAGATCATGAGCCAGATCCACTCGTTCCACGGACTTGGATTGGTTCTCAGTTGGGGTGGTTTTTCTGGGAACTGTTACTTCTTTCTGTCCTCCTAGTTCATATTGATCGCGGTCTACGGCAGATAAGCCGACTTCGGGGTATTCGCATTGTCTTGTTCTCTTTTTCATTTCTATCCATGAATCGGGATCATCTTAATTGCGTTAAAGTTTATCTAGCAGCTTATAATTAATAAAAACTTCCTTACTCTATAGTAGTCTTACAAAAATTTTTCTGTTTCAAAAACTTTAGCATAAGAGTGAATTGTGACTGAAATGCGTCGATATATACCCTTTTTTGGCGTGCTAGTATGTGTGCGTAAAACAATTAAAAAAATGCAGTAAAACAAATTCGAATTATTTTCATTCAAGTTAATTTCGAATCTTTATTTTTATCAATTTTGATAGTGATTTTTGTGCAATAATTTTTGTTTTTATTTTCGAATTATTTTTATTTGTTTTCTAATATAATTTGATCTTTAAATTACCTTCCTATCATACTTTTAAGGAAATTTCTCTGATTTCCTTTCTTATCTTGCTATATCGCCTTAATTTGAATTTCTTTATTGTTGTTATGTGTGAGTAAGTTCTGTACAATACTTATTGCTCGTGTTTTAATTTCTTTTTAATTGAATTTTACTTTTGTGTATTGTGCTTTTCTATGATATTTATTTATTTGGTGTTTATTATGTTTTATTTTTGCTTTACTTGATGCTGTGTATGCGTTTTGTGTACCGACGCAATCCTAACTTTGGGCCTTAAAATCAGTTTTAGGCCAACGATCGGAAATATTTACTAAAAATCCTAATAACCAATCAGGAGTTTAAATTCAAATTTATGAAGGAAAATGACAAAGAGTCCCACCATTTAAAATTGAAGTAGTTGAACAGGGGTTGAACACAGAACTCCGTTTGTACATGAAAGAAAATGAAATGAGCCATAAGCATGAGTAGTTTAACAAATAAGACCTATTTAGGATGCCTTAAATAAACCATTGAGATAAAAATACTGTTAAGTTATATATAAGCGAAAAAGTAATTGTAATTGGAGACCATTTGAGAAGATTAATTGAAATTCTAAACAGATGTACAGAATTATATATAAAGTATTGATAATAAGCATTTCGAGCTCGCGATAAATGAACGAATAAGCGACCAACAAAAATAAGATAACTAAGTATGTGCCTGTAGATGTAGTAAAATTAAAACAAACTGAGAATATCAATACAGTTATAAATACAAAAATTATTTGATTACTTTGAAATAATTAAAAATTTTAAAATTTATCTTACAAAATATCAATGTATTAACAAAATATCAAAATAATTTATTAATACTAAGGAATCGGATATTTTGAAACTTTCTTTGAGGGATGCTTTTTTATTATTGATGTGAACTTTGCCGATTTTTTATTAGAAATTTTATTTTTTTGAATTAATAATTTTAATCGAAGAAAGTGACTACTAAATCCATTCTAAAAACAATAGAAAATCAAATTACTAAGCAATAAATCACCTCTGTTACACAATTCATGAATTCATTAATACTAATTTTTGGCTTTTCACGGATGTCCTTGATATAATTCTGCGTATCATTTTTATATTTCATTAGTTGTTGAAGGAAAATATTACATATCAAATTAGTAGCTTGATAAAAATAGCAAATGCATTTTTCATCAACACTTTTAAAACCATTATCACAAGCTATTGACAACATATTTTCCGCAACATTTAATTTATTGGGTGTATATAGTCCGTAGTTATAATTGGAAATATCATCCACATTGAGATTGTCCATTTTCGTCATTTTATTCACTGAAAATCCTTTGCTATTTATATTTGTCATGGTTTAGAAATAATAACCGATTTTAAATTAACTAAATATTTTAAATTACAATAGATAAATATCAAGGTAAATGAATTATAAATGCTAAATTGATTACATTATCTAAAATATTATTACATGAAATTCTAATTTATTTAAAATGAATACAAGAGGATTATATTTTGAGAAATTTTTATTACAAAATTTACTTAAAAAGATTAAAATAAGGCAAAAAAATTACACTTACCAATATTAAAACAAATGTGATTTTAGTAAAAGAAAATATTCAACAATATAATTCTAAAAGTATGTTCGAGTTTTTAGTGATTGTCAGAATATAATTTGCGTAGATAATAATGAATTATTAAATATTAATTAAAAGTTAAATTAGAGCATTTTTGAAAAAATATTGATGTAAGAACTATTATTATTAAATAAGTAGAGTTAATTTTATAAAGCAAGAAAACGACAGATTTTTTATTGTAAAAAACATACATAGAAATCCATAATCGAAATAACCGGAATACCGGCCGCCTCATTACAAATAATTAAGTAATAAATAAAAATTAATATAATTAAAAAAGTTTTTTGAAGTGTCAATATTATTTTGTAACTATTTTATAACTTTTTGAATAATCCAACAAGAAATCTATCAGAAGATAGAGAATCTAAACAACCAACGGACATTTGTAGCTAGTCATATATTAAGCTTATCATAAGTATGATGCGAAATTTATTTCGATGCTAAAGGCATCAATAAAAAAGAACAGGGATGATTGACTGCATGTATGATCGACGATGATCTATTAGAGAAATATGGTAAAACAGTTAAAAAGCAAGCCAGGTTACGAATGACATTTGATTACAAAAAAGACGCAATAAAGGAATAAATTGTGTATAACAAGCTACATGGAAGACCTATTGTAACAGTATTGATGAGTGGGGGAATTTTCGACTGTTTATTAAACACCGGAGCACGAATAAACGTAATGAGCGTGAACTGTTTTAACAAGTAAGGAGGACAACATTTGATGAGAAGGACGATAAGTTACGTTGTGCAAACGAAAGTACGATAGAGACAATTGTAAGATTTACTATTTTTCAAAAAACATCAGAAATTTAATCGAAAAAGAAATAACAAAGAACGATTTGTGACTAAATAATATATTATGAAGACGAGGGCATCAGGAGCAAATATTTAACAATTGTGTACAATTACATAAAGACAATGTGACCAGCAGGACAAGTTCTTGACTTAAGAACAAACGCAATGACAGAATATAGAAATTGCAATCTTTACATACTGCATTTCAGAATAGTATTCAACCAATCCCCTGCAATTGCCAAACACAACCACACACTGATACATTTGCATACACCTAATTCTGAAAGTTAACATAATTTATAATCTAAAAGAAATCAATAATTTTATGGTATAGGAACACACAAAGTTACTTGTGTGCAAAAATTTAATGCTGCGAAAGTTAACATACATAAGTTACACCTAATTCCGAAAGTTAAAAGTTTCTATAATCTAAATAAAATCGATAAAATTATAATGTAGTGGTGGGTTACAGGTACTGTAAATCTTTACCTCCTCGTGCTGTTTCCAGCGTAACCCAAAATACAAGTTTTAGCTGACCACTTGATACCCGTTGAGCAATCAACGTTGGTACTGTATCAAGGGTTTGGGCACTAGCAAAAAGTGAGCATGCTTAACATACTATAATTGTCTAGTACCCACTGGGGTTCACGGACTGCTGATAGAAGGCCTAGGTCCGATTTCTCCTCGTCCCCGTGATAACAATCAATCGTGTGAGAAAATCAAAATGTACAGATAAGGAAACACTCGTAAAAATTTTATTTGGACAAATCGAACAACTTATAGAGTCCTGGTCGGTTCGATTGGGGTAGTCTCTGCTCCAATAGGATGGAGAGTCAATTGAGCCTGACTGGCCTGCCTTATCCTTGCTCGTGCTGCTTTTCCCGGCCGAATCTTCTTCCTTGGGGCTACTGCGGTGGGGGCATATTCTTTCGGTCGATGGAGCAACTCATCTAAAGGTCGGATCTTGGCGATGACCTCTCGCTCCAGCTCCTGTTGATGCACCTTGACTTCCAGTTCCCTCACCCTTAAGCGGAGGGCCCGCAACTCAATCTGGTCTTGAGCATTCTGAAGTTGTAGTTGGGTGATCAACTTCATCCTCTTCTTCATCTCCGCTGGTGGGAACCAGGTGCACTCCAAGTTCCGACAGTGGGCCTTGACTCGTGTCCACTTGGTCCGGTATTCATCTACCTGTCGTTGTGCCTGTTCCCTATCGGCTCGCATTTCTTCCAAGAGTTTCTGCACTAAACGAAGATAAGATCAATGATTTTTACACCGACATCGAGGGTCGAGCATTATTATGTGCATTAAGGCTAAAAGAAGGTAATCCCCTCGTCGTCGTTCTTCGCTACGCGCGCCCCAAGCCCGAGACCTATTTATCTTACTCAACCTATAGAGTTGTTGGCGTTATAGAAAAGGGTAGGCAACAACAATGATATTCTCCGTCATGGACCTTACAATAATTCAAACAATCCACACATTTAAGTTGTCGTCGACCACCAAGACACAAACAAACATTAAATAATTATGATGAACCGTAAAATCTAACATATTTTATTCAATCCTGGATTAAAGAGTTTTAATCCAGTACATAATATCACTTAATACACCTGACACTAAGGTCAGCACAAAATGATTAGTGTTGATTCTGAGTTTTCCGTCCCTCCTCCGATCCCGCGCTCTCCTGGGTCGAGCGGGTGGACGTTCGCGTGCGTCCGCATTTCCTCGGTCGTCCTGGTCCTCGTTGAGGCCGCCTTGGATATTTTAGTCCACGTTGAAGAGCCGCAGTCCGTTTCGGGTGACATTGGGCTCGAGCATAGCCGTCGCAGTCTTCTACTTCGCCAGCCAGGGTCGCTTGCTCGAGCTGGTGTAGTCGGTCTATCGCCCCCGTCACTTCGTCAAAAGCGTCGATCAAGGCTAACGACGCGCGGTTGAGGTAAGGTTCCACCTTCGGGATTACGGGGATCACATTCTGATAGGTCCAGTCATGGATCTTATACCAGATCCATCTGGACCTTAGGCGAGCGATTTCCGATTCCTCTCTCAAGCGGACGGCTTCGTCTGCTTCCTCGCCGGTGATTTCTGGGCTCGAATCGACTGATGAGGGGCCGGCCTGCATATTCCTTGACCGGGTGTTGGGCATGACTGTAATATAGACAAAATATTAGAACAAACCCTTGCACTTCTGTTACGTTTGAACACTCCAAAACATCCAAATACCTCAGTACGCATAACACACAATCAATTCAACAGACCATGATTTCTAGGCAAAGTAAATCAGTTTATAAATTTATTTCTATATTTGGTCCCCATACCCAATTCAATAAATTAGTTCTAGATTACTAAATTAAATCAAGTACCTACATTTCAGATTGGTGACTTAGGGTATCAACTTAAGGGGCAGGGCAAAATTAAGGTAGACAATTTCGCCTTACAATAGATATTTGAAAGGAATTGCATAAATTAAATAAATGTTTGATATTTGAATGAAATTGCCTAAATTAAATTAAATTAAATATTTGATATTTGAATGAAATTGCACGAATTAAAATTAAATAAATATTTGAATTAATTAATGAACTGAAAAATTTGGATTCCATAAATCAAATTAGAATTACCTAACCGAATGAATTTGTTT
>CAUHTR010006788.1:0-14802 GCA_959609185.1 Schmidtea polychroa | reverse complement strand
AGAAGTTAAACGTAACAAAACAAATTATTAAACACGTGCCGTATGATTTTATAATAACTGAATAAATTCTAAAAATTTAGTTTAAAAAAACTTTTTTAAATTTCGAAAATTTTATTTAATCATTTTAAAAACAATCATATTTTGAAAATTTCAAAACCGTACTATAGAGAAATCCGTACTGATCGAAACCGTACTATGCGAGGTATTCCTGTATTATTATCTTATTTTATCATTCACCTTCGGAACACTATTGTTACCTTTATGCGCCTAGAATAAAAAATATGAGATAGATCTTACAATGTATTTATCGTTAATGTAAATATAAGTACTAAATTTATAATATTATATACTAAATAGTATACATATAATTTGTAGTATGCTGACAGTATGTGGTAGTGTCCCATTCGCACAGACCCCTTCTGAAAATATCTAGGTCGACTCAGAATTTTATATAGGTCACGAAAATATATGGTGTGTATTTAGTTAAGAAAATCATATTTTACAACACAAGATGGGACAATAAACAAAATTTTAATAAAATACTTAGAAAAATTTTTTTTAATATGTAGGTCAACTAAAAGTGCTTTAATATGAAGGTCACACCGATTGATATTGAAACAATTTTATATAAATAAAAATACCTGGATAAAATTTTGAAAACAAACTACTTTAATATTAAGGTCGCACCACTTTAGAAATAAATTTTGTAAATAGAAAATATTTGGAAGATCATGTTGGAAAAATCAATAAAATACTTTTGACCTGATAAAAAATAACACGTATAAGATAAAAGATATTTACAAGATATCCCCAACTCAAAAAATTTTCAAAAATAAATTTCCCAACTCAAAATTTTCCCAAATTTTAAAAAGTTCCAAAAACAAATTTCCTAAAATTTCCCAAATCAAAAAATTTAAGTCTAAATTCACGCTCTCAACTCTGATTTTTTAAATTAACATTTCACCACAAAACATGAGAATTTACATTTATTCAAAATCACCAACATCATATCACATAATCAAGTCAATAAAAATTTCATCCATTTTGACTTTCTCGAACAGTTTCTTGCCTCAACATAAGATATCAAGGTGTTTTACCATGAATTTCATAATAATGGAGAACTATTGTGTCAGCAATCCCCTCAATCTTACGCAAAAATTCCAAAATACAAGAAGGAGGGTGCAAGTTTTTATTCATAGGAAGAGTGTAAAAAGTCATTCCTATATGATTCTTACGACACAATGCCACATGTCTATCAAAGGCATGTTGTAATTGAAATCCATTAAAGCAATGAGGTCACCAATTAACTCTTATTCTTATCGAGCAAGGATGACAATTCATCAAACGTTGCAAGTTAAACTTAATCGTATAATGATAATCATCACCATCTAAAAGGAGTAACAAGCACACAGGTATGCCATCAATAACTTTGGATCTATGTATAATATCAAGATCGGGATGATGTGGTACATAAGCATCATCATTATTACTGTCGTCATTTATAATAATTACATGCTTGTATGAAAATACACCTATAGCAAGATTTAGATGAAGATCTTTCCTCTCAAATTTCGGTATGTTACACATCTTCATGGGACAACCGGTTATAAGGTCACAATTAATCTCATTCAAGAAACTAGTATACTTTCTCGTTCTATTCCAATGATTTCTATTCAGATCATGTTTTAATACAGCAAGTAAACTATATATAAAGCACATGTTGTATGTATTCTTAATGTTCACTGTAGCAATTTTATTAAACAACTCTGATGGCCCGATAATCGATTAATTAAATAATAGTTGGTCAAGATAAAACCAATTTCTTTAATTTTAATGATTCGATACCTACTATAGTATTCAGCACCGAAACTGTTTTGGAACCAGGATTTCGATGCTGCTGAGTTGCAGAACCGGGTACTCGGTTCTGGCACCGGTGCCAAAAATTTTATATATTAAATAAGAAATTACAAGTTTAAATAGTTTATTAAATCCATTATTTATTTAATAATTAAAATTAATGAAAATAAAAACATTAAATTCGACATATTGCATTTTTATTTATGCGGTTTTCGTTTGAAAATTAGATCTCAAAAAATACAAAATATCTAAAGTTTTATCGTTTATTGATGATCGAATTTTTGTGCAAAACTTTCCAGAACTGGAAACGATGCGCCCTGATTCTGACGTAAATTACATCCTTTATGGTTTTTTTTGTGTTATTATATTAGAATTTACCTCTCATGGTGCTCTACTACCCACGACCAAGATATGTAAATTTATCAATGAACCATTAATCAAAAAAAATCATCCGAAAAGGCCTGTATTTGAAAAATAGTTGTCCCATATTTCCCCATCTTTTTTAAATTGGATAAAAACTGTGAATTGTATTTTTAAAGACCCTATCTTGTTAATTTTTAATGCTAGACGGTCCCTAATTTTATCTGTTATAGATAATTGAATCAATTGAATCAACACCAAATCGTATATTTTTCGAGCACTTTGAAACTTTATAGTTATAATAGGATCATCATCCACATGTAAAGACCCTCTTACTTGATTATTAGGTATACAATTAGAATCAGCAACATCAGCTTCATCGTAACTTACTTTTTTTTTAATAATTTCAGTTGCGACAACATCATTTTTATTTTCTGGAGGCATTTTATATTTATTAATTATATTCAGAATTTATCTATTAAAGATTTTCCTAAACAATTCCTTCTTATTTGAAGAAAATTAATTTAAATGTGTAGAGTACTCCATATAAAACTCTTTAAAAGTAGTAGGGTTAATAGTCTTGCATTTGAAACATATAAAATATTCGATTCCGTTGAATCTATGACTATAATATAATATCATTAGAGCATGGAAATTTGGAGTTATGTCCGATTATTGATTCACAGTAGGGAACATAAATTTACCGGTTTTCTCATTTACCGGTAAATCGGTAAATGAAAATAAAATTACCCGTTTACCGGGAAATTACCGGGAAATTTGTTTTTACTAAAAGATAAAATAAAGTTGACAAAAAAACAAGTTTAAATTTCCATTTCACGATTCTTATTTCAAAAATATAAAATATGAAAAATATAAAGATTAAGGAATTATTATAAATCTAAACAAACTATAATAATATTGTTGGTTTTTAATAATTCAAGACGGTAACCTTTGACTCCACGTGCTCTTTTAATCGTAAATAACAAAACAATAAACTACCCAACGTATATTTGAATCATAAATCTCTCACAATCCAACGATATAATCAACGACAGAGTTTTACCAGTTTAATCGGTTCTCCACTAGGCGCTGATGCTTTGTCAAAATCTTTATCAATATTCATCCTTTAATCGAACTGTTCCTATTGATCTGGTCCGCTTCCAATTAAATTTTCTTCTCACGTCTCAATTATTTCCTAACACTATCAGTTCGTTTACTTAACTTCTTGATTACCCAAAGCTCAGTTTCTTCTTGTCCCTAGCTGAGGCAAAATGCCGATTTGCTTTGATTTTCCCATTCCTTATATACTCTTCGAAATTGGGATGACAAATGGTTATTGCCGAGCCAATCTCTCTCTTGACATTCAACTCCACATATCTGCTTCGGCTATCACCCAGAATGGTCTAATGAACAAAGATAAATAATAGCCCGCCGGGGCTTTCTGCACACATTATCTTTTTCTTGGTCTTCTTCCATTAATCATTGTGACACGATAATGGGCCCAAATCTTCCTTCTGTTTACTTTTCTCTTTGTTTACCCAACTCGTGATTTCTTTCTACTAGCTAATTAATTAATTAATAATTTCATTTTCTTGTTTTTCCTCTTTTATGCACCTTTAATTACAAATATAATTCAATTTTAATTTTAATTATTTTATAACCCCAACAATATTTTAGAAACAAATAAACAAAAGTAAAAAAAATAATAATGACACAGAAATAGCTCTATCAACTAATAGTTTTCTATTTATAGCTCCTTAAAAAACTTAAATTATTTAAAGTCCTATCTCCTAATTTTGTTTTTATTTTTGTACAAAATAACCCAGAGCCCGAGAATACCCTTTCTGAATCAACACTTGTTGGACGAATTGTCATCAAATAATCATATACCATTTGAATAAACTTTACTCGTACTTTCTATTGGCGGAAGTATTCTAATTCTTTTTTCACAATATATTGCCAATTTGTTCTGTTTTTTTGTTGTGTAACTGATTCTTCCTGGCATTCTGTTTTCTGTTTTTTCAGATAGTATAATTTCTGCTTCATAGGCATTTCTACGTTAACTGTAGAAATGTCAATATTTATATTATTTGACTCTAAACTGGTATCAAAATCAGGATGATTTAACTAAAATCTGACTATCAACAACAATAATCGAAAGTATTTACACAATACTTTTGGTTATTGTTGCTTTATTGGTGATATGAAAAATATCGTAGTTTTCCTGATTCGAAAAAACCAAATTAGGGTCTGTCAAATATTGCAGAAAATCTCAATAGATAGTCCTTCTCTCCTTTACTAAGAGATGTTGGTAATTGCATTGTATATTATAATTGCATCGGATATTATAATGTTAATGTATTCTTTTGATTTTATATCATGTTTTTATTGTTAAAGAGTCATATTTTAGCCACTGCAATTTAATGAAACATTAAATAAAAATATTTTTTCATTCAAGTAATTAATTTATTTTAATTTTAAAAACTTCTAGTTAAATTATAAAATATTATATTAAAAAGAAAAAAAAATTGCTTTCTATAATTAATTTGTCAAAAAGTCATAAAAATGATAAATTAATTATTAATTAAGAGAAAACTTGCAACTGCGAATATTATGCACAAATCTCAACGTCCATAAATCATTTTTACGCAATAACTTTCTTATAGATTAGAATTAAAATGGAAAATAGTGAAAACTTTTAATTAATCTGCGATTAAGTTGACACTTATTATGAGCAAAACATCCGTGAAAGGATAATTATTTTTGTTTAGCTTTGAAATTTTTCGATCTATAAAAACATTTTGAATTAAAAAGTAATAAAAATTTAACCAAAAATTTAAGGGCAGCAAAAATTATTTTAATTAGATTTGTTGGAGAAATTTAAATAATAAAATTAAATAATGGTTAAATGAATAAAATATATAAAATGGTTTATGTGTTTTTCATTCTTTAACTCCAGCGACGAATTTTGAGTGCCATTAAAACAATTGAACTCCTGGAATATGTAAGCGACGTAAAGCTTATATCCACATTTAATTTCCATTGTTGCTAGGATTTTCATGGGGTAGTTGTATCATATAAGATTTGTGTAGGTTTCGAATAGACCGTTTAACGGCTCATAACAACAACCCATTAGAGTCCTCTGAATTAAATTGAAAACTTTTATCTGAAATTTCTTTCAAATAAAGGATTTTTCAAATGACGTTATTCAATGTATGATAGTTTTTGTATGCGATTTTTATTGTGTATTTAATTTATTTTTTCCTAACATTTAATACAGAAATATAAAAAATGTTGCTGCCCCATAAAGTAGAAAAACATCAACTTAAAGGTAAGTTGGTATTTATATAATATAATTTTATTGATTTGCTTCTTATAATATAGATCAGTGGTGTCCAACCGAAATTGGTTACTGGGCCAAAATAAAAATTAAAAATGTGATGTGGGCCGCACATATTTATTTATTATAAAAAATTTATACAAAACTAAATTATGTTTTACATATACATACATATTACTTAATGTGAAACTTGTTTTTCAATTTTTTCAGATAATTTTTTTATGTCCACAGGTATTTTCAAAGTTGCACATCGTAATTGGTTTTTTAAATTTTCATCAGTTAATCTATTACGACTTTTACATTTAACAATCTTTAATTTTGAAAAAAAAGATTCGCAAAGATACGTGGTCCCCATTGCAGCTGTAACGCTTATCGCTAGTTTTTTTAGATTAGGAAATTTATCATTGCATATGTATTTTTTATAAAACTGAACTTTATCATTGGCTTCAAACATATATTTTAATTCAGAAGATGACTGGAGATCTATTAACTCCATTTGCAAATTTGTTGGAGCTGATTCCACAACAATGTCAAATGGACATAGGAAAATATTAAATATATTCTCATATTTCTTTAAATATGAAAATCTCTCCTGAAATTCTTGTAGTAAATTGGTAATTTCTTGTGCATATTTAGAAAAATCTTTTTTGTCACAATAATAATGAACTTCTTTACTTTACAAAAACTAAACACTTAATGATTAAAGAACACAAAAGACGGTTACAACTTAAGAATGTGTAGATTTTTTTACTTGTAATCATAGCAACCATTTTATGCATGATAGTCATAGTCACCGTGCATAAAATGGTTGCTATGACTATCATGCATAAAATTTTTACACAAGTTGTAACCGTCTTTTGTGTTAAAACTAAAAAAAAATCTTAAAAGTAACCGTTTTTTTGTATAAAAAAATAAATAAATACACATTAAAAAAATTTTGAACGCACGTGATATTTTACTACAATAAAAATTTATATTTGATATTTTATTACAATCAATATTTATACAAAACGGGCCGCATGCGGCCCGCAGGCCGCAGGTTGGACATAGCTGATATAGATAACGTTATTCCACAAAACCAGGTGTATTGGATGATGTAGGACTAAAATGTCAAACACTGATCAAGGTACATAAAATTGTGTACATGAACTTGATTAGAATTTTTAAATGTTTCCTATGATTTCTTTATTTTAAATTTATTAAGTTAAATTTAATTGTTTTTAAATATGTTTTAGATATTATATATGTATANCAACATCATCAAATTCATAATATTTAAATTAGTAGATAAAAAGAAAATATATATAAATACAAAATGCTGTTCATTTTTGAACTACAACAGCAAAAGAATAATTTAGGAAAAAAACAATTTTTCGACCTTAAACTTAAATTCAATTCAATCAAACAATTGTTTGGTTAATTAAAAATGGTTCCGAGTATTTTCATTTGTAAATATCACTGATATTTATTATGAACTACATTGGTAATATTTCATACTAAATTCTTATTATCAAAAGATGAAATTTTGGATATAGCATTTTTATTACAAAATATTGGAATAAATTATATTTTCTTTATTTATACTTGTTTTAATTATAAGACCAAATATTATTTGTTATTAATTATTATTTACCCAATAATAATAATGCGGCTTCAGTTTTTCACTATGTCTAACCATATAATTAACTCTTGCGCAGCTTTCAAAAAATTTATTTAAATTAACAATGATTTTTGAATAATGTTAACACAAAAATTTAAAAAAAGAAAACAAATGTAAATTGTATAAAACTATTTAAATATTCAAAATGTAAAAATCAACATTTTTTTGGGAGTGGGGTCTTATAACCAATAGCACATGAGAAGATGAAGACGTATAAGATAATGTTTTAATGATTAGAGGTCTTAGAAGAAGTTGGGCGAGAAAACAAATTAATTAATTTGTCTCATTTATTATTCAAGTAAAACCTATAGATAATTGAGAAAATCTCAAAGTCGATAGATTAAGCAATTACATAAATCAATTAGGAAAATCATCCCAATATTAACTTGGATGCCACGAAAAATGGATCAGTCAAAGCAAATTAGCAGGATTGAAGAATTGTTGGTGATTCCTATATATATATATATATATATATATATATATATATATATATATATATATATATATAAGATTATCACTCTAACATTAAAATTTCGCTATTATACTGACAGGTGAAATTTATTTAATTGATAAACCAGAGAGTGGACAGAAGCGAAAAACAATTAAGCATTCAGATTGCAAATTAAGTTAATTAAAAGAGTTGAAATTCATTTGGGTATCAACCCCAGAGATGTATAATCGAATAATAACGAAACGTATTTTTTGTTATTCAATAAAGAAGTTATATTATGTTGGGGTTTAATTGATTTTTTACTGAACACACGGATCCAGATTGAGATATTTACAACTGAAACTTTATTAATATCCAAACAATTCTAATAAAATTGTTATGTAGATTTATTTCCAAAATTTAATCCAAATTGATTTTATAAATTATGGTTTTTTAAAAAATTAATTAATATTTCTGTCACAGAATAATTTTTGATAATTTTCGGATAATAAATTTCAAAGTTTCTTTTTTTCGTCTCGCCTTTAGAAAATTATTCTACTAAACAATGACTGCCTTTTAAGAAAATGAAAGTCTTAATTAACCAAATTGGACGATATAATACTAGGAAAATCAAAGAGAATCGCATTAACAGCAGCTCATTCCCCTGTGAATTACAAAATTCAAAATACAAATATTGGGAAAATATTTACAAATGAAATACAATTTTGTTTCTATTTTTTCTATTTTCTTTTTATTAAAATGTTTTAAATTGATTTTCCGAATAATTATTAAAATACTTTACATTATTTTTTATATTAATATTTGTAAACTTTTTTGTATAGATCAAAACAATAGAAAAAGTTCACTATATATAGTTTTGATCTATAGTCTGTATATAAATTATGTATATAAAAATTAATGAATTAAGAAATGATCAAATGTGAAACCAAAAGATAAATTAAATTTTTTTTTCACTTTAAGAATTATTATTAACCTCTTAAGTGGTTTATTTCGTCAAACGAAATGCGCTCCTCAGAGGTGAGTTCTGTTATCCGCTAGCGTATATATACGTCTTAGGCATAGTGTTACAAAAAATAAAATAATATCTTATTGGATGATATTTATTAAGGCTATATGTTAAAAAAAGTAATATTTATGATATAATTTTAACATATTTTGTGTTGTCAATTTAATTGATGATGTATATATCCGTGACAGCCACTTAGGAGGTTAATACACTATGTGTCAAGATTTCTAGCGTTAACTACGTCCATTATATAATAAATAATTCGAGAATCTTTTAAAATATTAAAAAAAACATATTAACTCTTATCTTACTCGGGCCAAGTCCAATGACTTTGTTATCTGTCTCCAGAATCTGACTACTCGCCACTAGGTCACATTGTAATTGTAATACCACTATTATCTATTGTATATAAATACGTTTAGCATACTACAAACTAGGTAGATCATTCTTGTTTCTTCAAAAACTTGTAATTACAATTAAAGTTTGTAATTTTGACAGAAATTCAAATTGCTCACCCGTAATCCCATCTTCCTTCAAAATTAATATATGTCGAAGCATATTAGCATAAACTTTTCTTCGTAAATGCTCAAAAATCGGATTGAAGTGGCAGCGAATTGAACGTTTGATAGATTTAGAAATTCTCTGACTTATGGTGGTAATTTCTAATAGATTATTATTTGATATTTTGTAATTTAATTTATTATGGCTTATGTAAGGATACTTGGTGATTCTTGTTTAAAGTTTTAAATATGAAATTAGGAATAAGAGGCGAAGATAGGATTATTTATGTTTCTTTTTGAAAAAATCTTTACGTGACAAATGAATAGGAAAGTTTGGTGGGACTTTTTTAATTAGTTAATGTGCTTGTAGTTCCTTAAACATGCATATTTAATTTTATGGAGTTTTTTAAAATTATTTTTTAATTTTTTAATTAGTCCACCAATCTGAATTTGTTTTCTTCTTAAATGGTCCTTTTTAACTTCTGTAGGTGTCCTACATTTATCCTATGGGCTCTCGTGGGGTTTTACTTCTAATATTTTGTATGTGCTGTTTGATCATTGTGGGCCATCTCAGATAACCGGGTTAATATTGTCATTAAATTCTGTTTTTGTGAATTCTCAAATCGGATCTTATGGTCCAAATTTATATCATAATAATTTCTCTAAAGGTTATTTTAGCTTTTTAGCACGAATAATTTCCTTTGATGAAGATGTTCAAAATTTTCCTTCCTGTAAATTTATTCTCAATTTTCTTTACAATTATTATATCGCTCTAAAGTTCCTCATTCCCATGTTAAAATTAATCTAAAATTCAAATTGATTTATTTATTTAGGCAATTGTTTAATGGAATCGTGTTATTTTTCTTTCATTTTTATTATCAATGTCATTCTTATTTTTCAATATTCTTCCAAAATGTGTTTATTTTAATTACTTATTCTCATCGAATGTTTTGTTTTTCTTTTCTTTTTAAGCAGTAATTATTCTTGGATGAATTTATCTGAATTGTTTGTTTTAATAAGACTTTGCTGAAATTTTCTACACTTTTACCTTTTGCATCTCATTTTCTTTGTAGGTTTAAATCTTGTCTCCTTTTTTTTGCTTTTGGTGTTTTATTTTTTTTCTGTTAGGGTGAGAACCACTGTGTTGGAAACCACGGCACTACACTATAAAAACTAGAAAAGTGACTTGAGTACACTTGAGTTTCTGCTTCCAAATATTCATTTCAAATATTGTAAATTGTCGCGCATCTAATTAAATATGTTTATAAATTGATTTGAATTTTAAATATTTCAAACCAAATGGCGGGAGATCAAAATGTACTAATATAAAACGGGATTGTAAAAATTGAGCGCAGTGGGAAAATGTGAATTTCTAGTACGTAAAAAGTCCTTTAGTTTAATAATAATAATAATAATAATAATAATAATAATAATAATAATAATAATAATAATAATAATAATAATAATAATAATAATAATAATAATAATAATAATAATAATAATAATAATAATAATAATAATAATAATAATAATAATAATAATAATAAATCAACTAAGTACTCTATACACTAACAACAAGATATTAATCACCAGGTATTAATAACAGGTTACCAACAACTAAGTACTAATAAACTAACACATAAAAAGAATATCAATTAAATCACCAAGGAACAATGAACAATAAACACGCTAAATCAATAACAAACTAATTAAAAATTAATTTATCGCTAATGGGAAGCCCGAGTCAACGATAAGAAAAACCCGGAGTGCACTGAGATCCTAATATCACGAATATCTGCAAATGGCTTTTTGCCTGACATCTCGCTACAATTAAAATAAAAGTTTATTAAACTCACTACAATTTAGTTTATTTGCAATATCCAAATCTATCTCCACGAGGATTTTATTCAACTTCGAGTAATGTAAGCATAAGGAATTTGTATACCCGATAAATCCACAACATACATACATTTAATATTTTATTTTACTTTTATTTATTTAATTATTTATTTAATTAATTTAATGATATTCTGATATACCGCGTAGTTTAACTGGCTTTTGCCACACAAAGCTTCTTATCAAACAGTTACCATTATCAAGATTTACTTAGTAGTCCCTTTCATTAAAATTGTTTCATGACTTCTGCAGGTCCAAAACATCTGTCATCTTCTTTGTTATTTGTATTGTTTTTAATTAAAACAAAATCTCCTTTTGAAAAATTTCTGTTTCGAAATTGAATTAGCTATCTTCTTTCTTTCTGATATATTTAATAACCATTCTCTGCAGATAAACTTTCCAAATACCATTGCCCAATCGATTTTTGGTAAGTAAAGTTTATCATAAACTTAATTTCTGGTAACAATTCAGTCAAGTTTTAATAGTTTTCATCTTTTCAAGAAATATGAATGGAGTCTATAATTGTCTTAAATTGTCTTTCGATTTGTCCATTTGCAGAATGATAGTAAGGACTTGAATATATTACATTAATATTATGAGCTTTCATTAGATTTCTCATAGTGGTTACGTCCTCTCGGAATCCCTGGTTTCAGGGACTCAATTTGAAGCTGTGGCCATGATCGACGCTCAATCCGTACTTGCTGAGATCCATGTTGGTGGTTCTAGACCCCAAATTATAAATTAACAAGTATGTAAACCATCGCTATCCTCATTCAGTCTTGTTTCAGTCAAACAATCCACAAAGTGCCATACTCCAGATGCCTGCAATTGTATTTCCCTCGAATGTCAATAATTGTAACCTGAAAACAGGCAAGGGCGTTGTCACGATGTCATTTTACTTTGAAAAATTATCAACTATTACAAAGATTGTAATAAATTCACAAACTGAAAATGAAGATTAAGGAAAGAGATCCCGAGCCTAATGTCATACTTTAACTACATGCACTGCTACTACAACTAACGTAGATTTCCCTTTAAATCAGCATTTAGCGGGCATTTTATGTCTCCACATATCAACTTTTATAAAACAAGTGATGCTTTCGTTTTTACAGTAAGTCCCGAACCACCGTAAAAAAAGAATTGTTTCAGATATTTAAATTTGAAAATCAGTGTCAAATCGATATTAAATCGATATTAAATCAATATCAAATCAATATCAAATCAATATTAAATCAATATCAAATCAATATCAAATCAATATCAAATCAATATCAAATCAATATCAAATCAATATCAAATCAATATCAAATCAATATCAAATCAATATCAAATCAATATCAAATCAATATCAAATCAATATCAAATCAATATCAAATCAATAATAAAATATTTATTGGCAATTTAAAAATAGAGTGCAAATAAATTTTCTAAAACAATTTTAATTGAAGTGATTTTTTAAGAATTTTCAGGAATAATTCGATTTTAGTAAATGATCCCACTTGATCTTGAAATTCACCGAGTTTTCTCTGCAGATTTTGAACTTCCAGCACAGTTTCTGAATCGATCTTGATCAATTCTGTGACCCAATTTGTCAATTTATTTTCACTCAAGCTAGAATTCAGATCAGAAAGATTGTTGTCGCAATATTCATCGACAATTATTGTAGGAATTAAGAAATTGGGCTCGACGTCTGAGGTTGATGAATTTAATAAAAGAATATTGTAAAGAGCAGAAGGCAACAACTTTCCAGTTCTCAGATCTTTGATCATGGATACTATTTCTTTATTTGTTTTAATAATGTCTTCTTCAATAAATGTTGGATTTTCGATTTCAATTTCACTGATATCCAACTTAAGATACGTACAAATTTAACAATAGGAACTAAATTGATAAAAAAATATAAAACAGTTTTTTATTGTTTTTCTAGCATTTTTGTTTTACTTTCATGCGTGATATAAGATAATAAATATATATAATAAATACCCTCATAAATACCCTCATATGAAGTCATAAAAAGTAAAATAAAAAATAGTAAAGTTATTTACCGGTCCGCCAATCTGAAAAGTTTGGGAAGTACTGCTGTAGATTTACCATTAGAATTCAATAACATGAAAGAATATATAAATATATTTTTGGTTAAATTTTATTTATGAAAAAATCTACTATAATCAAATTTTTATTTTAATATGCAGTTAAAAAAAAGTTTTGTCGAAAAATTGTGGTTAAATTTAATTTATTGATCAATTATCATCGAAACAAAAAAGTCAAAAGAAAAAACCTACAGTTTCGTTCAAGGACGGACAGAAATATAATTTTAAAGATATTACTGATAATATATTAAAGCAAATATTTCAACTAATTTATAAATCCGACTGTAAAAGAAACTATAATAATAATTATTGCCTGAAAAAGCATAATAGAAAAGATATGAAATGATTTTAATAATTGAATTTTAAACTTTGACTGCATTCGTCGGTAAATTAGAGATTCTCAAAAATTAATTTCTTTGATTACTTTATAATAACATACTTAATTATTTAATTATTTTTTCTGAATGATATTCATTGATATATTTGTATGACAAAATAAAACAAAAGCAAAATTCAAAATTTGTTTTTGAACATTCTTTTTTTTCAAATCTTCACCTTACAAAAACCCTTATATGGCTGTTTTGATTATAATGTTTTGATTTTCAATTCATTTTTGTGATATATAGGACCCTAATTTTATATTTGAGTATTGAGTAACATGTCACTGATACAAGCATATTTTATTACATAAAACATTACATAGCGCATTCATTGTTTTTTGGAATAAACTACACATATCCAAATACGGATAAAATCCATTACAGGAAAATTGACCAAACAGTGAAATATTCCAAAGTAAGCCATTTATTTTCAAAATTCATCGCAAATTTAAACAATCCGTTCCATTTTCAAAGAAATATAATTGGTTTAAAATGGAGTATAAAGAGAATATAAAGGGTATGGTTAGGTATGGGTGTCCTAACAATAATAATAATAATAATAATAATAATAATAATAATAATAATAATAATAATAATAATAATAATAATAATAAGAAGAAGAAGAAGAAGAAGAAGAAGAAGAAGAAGAAGAAGAATACTGAGATTGAAAAGGATTATTTTATAATCGAAAATTTTCTTATTTAATTTAATACATAATTACAGCAAAGTTCTTATCATTTTCTTGTTTAATATTAAATTTTTACTGCTGCTAAGAAACCATCATTTTTTTTAAAATAAAAATAATAACATCAATAGTGGTAATAATTAATAATTACAATAAAAATCTTTTATTTTTCCAAATTATTATTTTGTACCAGTATGTTGATTAATTACTGAAATAAATTATTAGAAAGTTACATTAGACCAGAACGTAATGGCTTATATTAATAGCTTCTGCATGATTTAACCCTTAATTGCATTGTGTAGAAAATTTGCAACCTACCAGAATTTCACGTTTAGATCGCCTAAAATAAATAAGAACTAACCATTTCATAGTGTTGCTTGTGAGCTACAAAGCTGTTTAACGGATTTAGTTCATAAAGTGACCGCTAAATGCACCACAAAGTCTCAGTCAATATTCAATCAAAGAAGCGTTATTTTATTTAATTCTAAATAAATAAAAAAAATCATGCAATTAATGGTCAATAGATAACATAATTTATTTTTAACATTATCTCAATTGTATGTTTTAGAGTAAAATT